>JASCZW010006016.1:0-166461 GCA_034211315.2 Aedes japonicus | reverse complement strand
AAGCTATAAAACATCATTTACAACAGCAAAGCTTGAAAGTTTTTGTGTTTGGTCTAAAAAAATAAATCCCATCCACGATTTGTACCACCGCTGAAGATGTCCCTTACTGCGGATCGGATTGGCAATAATCACTTCGCACCATCTCTACGGTATTGAACCTCGTCCGTAGAACTGAAAAGTTCCATAATACAGATAACTCAGATCCTGTCTGGCCACTGATGTGTCCGGTTTGCCGGCAGACACCCCGCGCATAAATAGTAGGACTCGTTGTAGAAGAAGTATTGGACTAACCGATTACTCCAGGCGACAGCGTTGTGACTCGTTGCAGCAGGAGTGTATAAGTGAAAATTTCCAGATAGCGCCTTTGCCATCAAATCGGCTAATGAAGACTATCGTATTTGACTAGCTGTCTTCGACTTGCTTTTTGCCATAGAGCTTGATTGCTTAACTTATTGATTCGAAAGGTGTGTTAGAACAAATGGGTAAATTGAACTGACGCAGCGTTGAATGAAGTTAATACCGGAACCGAAATGTACTACGATCAAAGAAGTTCTACCGACTAAAGACTGACTAAAAGTAAATTGGTACGCTCCTCGCGCGCGTCTGTCACGCCTCTAGTGTTGAGAATCAAAAATCTTTCACAGTGGTTTGTTTACACTTGTATAGAGAACAACTGGTGCAAGTTTGATCAAAATAGTCGATCGCGTTCAGAAATAACGTCAAATGGAACTCGAAAGAAGTACAAAATGTTGTGCGGAAACACCTAGAAATCCGGAGTGGTCTGGTTTCCAAGCTGGCTAAAGTGTTGATAACGAGTTTGCTGCTGACCCAGGAGATGCCGATAAAGGGTGTCCACGATGAAATTGCCACACACAAAATTGATTCGCAAAATTCGAGTTTTCATCCGATTGCCATCAAATTTTCAGGGATTGAGAAATAACTATTAAACTTCATTTTACCATTTTACTCGTATTTTATTTACAGTCCATACGCAAATGCCCGCACCTTGGCCTTAACCCCGGCCATAAGATTCTGCACAACCTGTGAATCAACCGTTTTTTGCATGTAAACCCATACTTTCTTCAGTTCCTCGACTGTCTTCACTACCTTAGGTCGTTTAAGAAGGTGCTGCTTCATAATCGCCCAGTACTTCTCGATGGGGCGGAGCTCCGGAGTGTTGGGGCGGTTGAACATTTTCGGCACGAAATTGACCTTATTGTCCGCATACCACTTCAGCACGTCCTTGGAGTAGTGGCATGAGGCCAAATCCGGCCAGAAGATTGTTGGGACGTTGTGGGCCTTCAGGAGAGGAAGCAGCCGCTTCTGGAGGCACTCTTTATGTACACCTGTCCGTTCATCGTGTCCTGGGTCACGAAAGGTGCACTCCGCTTCCCGCACGTGCAGATGGCTTGCCAAACCAGGAATTTCTTCGCAAATTTGGACATCTTCTGAGTGCGGACATGCTCCGGAACGCTGAACTTATCCTTGGCCGTGAAAAACAGGTTGCCGGGGATCTGTTTGAAGTCGGCCTTCACATATGTTTCGTCGTCCATGATGCAGCATTCAACTTTCGTCAGCATGTTGAGGTACAACTTCCTGGCACGGGTTTTGGCGGACTTGTTCTGCTTCTCGTCGCGATTAGGGGCCTTTTGTTCCTTGAACGTTCGAAGCCCAGCCTTAGTTTTGGCCTTCTGGACAAAACTTCGGCTTAGGTGCAGCTTCTTAGCCACATCCCGAACGAAGGCGTTCGGATTTCGGTTGAAGGCCCCAACTACGCGGTTGTGATTTTTGGTGTTGTACGGAATACTTTTTCCTTCACTTCTGGGCTTCCGATCGGTGGTCAACCGTGGCTCGAACCGCTTAATCACTCGCGACACCGTGGAATTCGCGATTCCCAACGTTTTAGCGATGGAACGATGCGAGAGATCCTTGTTCTCGTGATGAATGCGCAAGACTCTATCACGCACGAGCTGTTCTTTCGACTCCATTTCCGCGAGTTTTGATCACAGGACTTTAAAACTTGCAGAATGTAAATAATGCACTATGAACTAAATCCACCCAAATTTTCATTAAATTCTACCCAACGGTTAAAAAGTTAGATCAATTTCATAGTGTGGCAATTTCATCGTGGACACCCTTTAGAGATGGCTGAAGTGGTAGGATGCGATTTGGCAACAGTTTAGCGCATGGAAAAATATCTACACGATGGTCCTAAGCAGCGGTAGTCCGAAAGAAGGTCCGCGTTTGCCCGTACGTCAGACGTGGTCAAATCGGCCCATGCAAAGATTGTTCGCAACCTGGTCGTTCGCTGAAAATGCTCGCTTGGTTTAAGAAGGAAAAAATGATAAACCTGTTCTCCGACGGAAAGACCGAATCATATCACTAAAGAAACTTAGGGATGTTCCAGAGAAAGTGAAGTGTAATTTCCAAATCAAACATCCTGCAGGTTTCATGACGTTTGGCTTGGTGGCGTCCAACGGTTTGAAAATACTCTTTTCATTGATTCATTTTAACACCAGAATTGATCCCGACTGTAAATCAGTATTTTGAAGGCCCAAGTGCTTCCTTGGCTGAAGGCCAACCTCTCTACGTTGTCCTGGACGGAACAGGATGGAGCGCAATGTCTCACTTCAAATCGGACATAACGGTTAATGATGGAAAACATGGGGGTTGGCCAAATGATTTGTGAGCTAGCAGTCCGGACCGTAACCCGTTCGATTTGGGCGTATGTTGAAGCACAAGTCTGCAAAACACTTAGTGTGAAGACCATGAAGTCATTCCCAAGCAACCAATGCTTCAAATTTCACTTGAGATGAGAAATCATAAGTTCACATTAAGTTAAAATTGGGTTCCATGGAACTTTTTTGCTGTGTAAAAAGGTTTTACTTTAAAGTGTGATTTACATTAAAAGCAACTTAGAAGTTCAAGAAAAGTTTCTTGTTACTATTCAACTTAACCGTAAATTTCATGTGTTCTTAGTAGAGAATTTACTTTGAACTTCAAGAAATCACTAACAGAAAGTTCAATTCAAGTACTAACCGTACATTTAATCAGCGTTGAAGTTCACAATACATCTATGTTGAACTCTTTTCCTACTTTTTGAAGTACACGTTAAGATCTTAGTAACACTTTCAAAAATGTCAAAAAGATTTACTAGAAATTAGAAGAAAAAATAGTATTTTCCATTCAATTCCAACTACCTTTGCTTATCTTGACAGATACGCGTATTTCATCTACAATGTGCAGACTTCTTCAGTGTCTCGTACTAATAACTTGGCTTGCGAGTGTACGAGACAGTTTTCAAACTTGTATCTTTCAATTTCAAAGCCTGCCGTTGCCCTATACGGAACTGTCAATACACTTTCTCTTCATGTCTATTCGTTCTAGCACTAAAATTACTGTCCACTCCTAGCGCTTCGCATGGAGATGAGAAATTATCGGCTTCTGCAAACTTCATCAAAGATCGTTACTTCCGCGCTGGGGAGAATACTAAAAATAACAATCAAAAGTGAAGAAGGTATGGTTAATTACTTAAAAAGTAAACCGAATAGAATTTTCATCATTATCTTTCGATTTACTGGTTAAGCCAAAAATCAACCTGCTATCAGAACTTTTTGTTTGCTTGGGTTGATAAAGATAGAGGACACATCGAGTTAATTCGTTGGATAAGATGTCATAAAGATAAGTGTTTATATTATTGTTTAAATAACTAGAAAAGGAGAAGAAGCATTAGTAATTTCCATTTAACTCTAACTACCTTAATTACTTATGTTGACAGATAAGCGTATTTCGTCTACAATGTGCTGACTTCTTCAGTGTCGTGTACTTATAATCAGACTGAAAAAGAAACCTTTGCCGACTACCGTATATATACTATTTTCCAAATACGAAAACTTTTACCTACAGCTAATATTTTTTAACTGAACCTATCCTGAGTTAAAACCAAATTTACTTAATATCTTACTCGTTTTTTTTCGTATACCTAACCTAATCGTTGTCAAGATAAGCAATAAAGATAGTTGGAATTAAATGATTAATACTAATCTTTCATATCATTTCTAGTTACAGGTACAGGTGCTTAAATTTGTTGAAAATGGGATTTTAAAGAAATATCATAATTTTTTTGCATTTTTTCCTGCCACGCCCTGTACTCCTGACCACCCTGTGTCTATCAGTTGTTCAGGTTTAGAAACACAATCAGAGCAGTTAACCGGCCTTCTGAATTAAACAATTCAACATCCACAGTAGATAACTGCTCTGATAATCCAATTGCCATGACCACCATCAGTGCAGTCAAATCGAGCATTGAGTGGTACCAATTTTCCACTCAAATGGAAAGTAGTCGATCGATAAATTTTCACGTCTGGCAAATTAGTTCAGCCCGGTGACCTTTTGCAATCGGAACAGGAATCGAGCATTCCTACTGATTCCATTTCGACTATTATCCTAAAGAGAAACCCACCATCAATCAAACATCAATAAAGGTATCATAGAGGAAGGCTGCCCTTGTTTTGAATAACACATGTGGTTCGTGAGGTTTTGATTACAGACGGCGTGCTACTTTTGATAGGATTAGTACTTCTTCCAAATGGCTAGGTTATTGTGCAGGAATGCACTGTTTGCTGCTGGCCCCACACACTCTACGAAAAAGTCGTGTTAGTTTCTTGATTTGAAATTTATTTTTACAGGGTGTCTCACAATAGGTGTCACTAAAACAAAATGGGATTAAAGCAAAACAAATCAACCAAATCATTGCATTTATTTATCATTGGAAATATACATGTTAAAGAAAAATAAACTATAAGAATTCAATTAGAATCTCTCGCCCTTTTCGTCGCAGTTGGTACGCACGAGTTTATGCGGAATTGGGTCCCAAATATCAACCAAAACTATAAATTAGAAGAAAAATTAGTAATCTCCATTTAATTCCAACTACCTTTGCTTATCTTCGACAGATACGCGTATTTCGTCTACAATGTGCAGACTTCTTCAGTGTCTCGTACTAATAACTCGACTGAATGAAAACCTTCGCCACCTGCCGTATATATACTATTTTCTAAATACAAATCGTTAACCTATCATTATGTTGTTTATACCTATCTTATTATTAGTTTGTTTATACCTATCCTGAGTCAAAAACAAGTGTACTTAATATCTAATTCGCTTCCTTCTCATCTATACCTAACATACTTATTGTGTAGCAGCGGGTGCTCCGCTTCGTCGGGTTTGATGTCGTTTGGGTAGTAAGTTGAAGAGCCATGTGTAACCGTTGCCTTGGTCTTTGTTAAGTAGATTTGTGTTATGTTGTTTGTTTATTTCTAAGCTTTCTGCGACGTCTAATTTCCAGGGTGTAGATGTAGTCCGTAATATTGTGATGTCATCACAGCAAAGGTAGTTGGAATTAAATGGAGATTACTAATTTTTCTTCTAATTTATAGTTACAAGTATTCCACTAAACAGCTCAAACCCTCTAGGATTCATCAACCAAAAGTTTCTTGAATCAATCTAAAGTAAGCCCTTTTGTAGGGCCTATATGTTGAAGCAGTCAAGTGAGTTTAGATCCGGTGAAGATGCAGGCCATTCTTAGCTTGTGATGAATTCGGGAAAATTTTCCGCACACCACGCTTGTGTCTTCTATGCCTTGTGAGCTGAGTCCTGTTGGAAACAATATAGTATATTCCCATAGGGCGTTGAAGCTAAGCTCAGTTTACTCATAATCAGAAAAAAGTGCACATACTCATTTATGGGTAAAGTTGTCTTTACTCATATTTGAGTAAATTTGCATGGAAAAAATACTCAAATACACTTAACTAGTAACGTACCCATAAATGGGTACGTTCACTTTTCGCGATTATGAGTATTTTCACCTATTTTTGGGTGAACTGATCTTAGCGTGTAATGCACATAAAGAAAATACTAGATGTGGCATAAATTAAGGGTAAGTTTCGTGCAAATTTATGCCAGATATTGCTGGAATCAGGTCTGTTGTATGGAAGATTTCCAAAAATGTTCTATGCTGTAAGAAAGATTGCAAACATTATCGTTGTTTACGCTTGCTTTGGCTTGAAATTAAACGAGGGTAATTTGTACGCGTCTGTTAAAATTCATTATTTTTTTCTGTGTAGCAGTGCAAGTGTGTTCCGATGCGTAACAACAAATCGAGAATCACATCCACTTGGATTAATAACGTTCAGGAAAGGTCAAGAGCGTATCGAATATCGGTGCATACAGGCATCGAAACATCAACAACAACACATCAAAGTTGGCCGCTTGGTTTCAGTTGATAATATTTTTAAATCGTTACAATCCTAAGCTGTTGATTCCACTCAAACTGGATGAGTCTTACATCGGCAGCCATCACCTAATTATTCTGATGGGAATCTTGATTTCTATATTACATTTTTATAAGAGAATCACATCAATACTACAGACACTGTATGTAGACCAGACAACGCAAAATCATTTAATCTGCCAACCCTGAAAAATGTCATAAATTTGAGCAATTGATCTGGCACCACTTGTATTTGTACAAACTTGAAGTAAACAGCGCAGTAGACAAAAAAAAAAGGATTTGGTTTCGATGTTGGTAGTTTGTTTTGATTCCGTTTGAAGATATTCATTAAAAAGCATAGTGAAAAGTGCCGTGAAAAAATGAATTGTTTGGAGCTTCATTGTGGCAATAACTCGCAATGTGAAGTGAATTCTGTGGGTTTCTTCCAGTTTCCACAGAAAGATAATATAAGGCAATGCATAATACACCGAAAATACTTACATTTACTGAATATGGGAACAGAAAAACCCTTATTTGTTAATAATTGGCTTTTGTCAAAACAACACTTGATCACAATACTTGCTCCTTTAAAGTGAATCAAAAGTTGACAGTCCTTTGGCTGCATTTTTTGACAAGTCGTTTGGCTGCATAAGACAATTGCTGTCCGGTCTATATACAGTGTCTATAATCAATACGTCTACATACTAGTACATACTAGGTGTAAGCATTCCACTACGAATTACGCTTAACGTTTGCATTAAAAAAAACGAACTTTTTTCGGATGATAAAAAAAGCTAAGACAGATAATTGCTTTTGATAAATTTCCCATTGAAGGTAATTATTTATGCTTACTTGCAAAACAAATAAATTTGCCATGGCGGACGAAAACATGCGTGTAGGCATGTTTTTGAGTTCTTTCTTCGTTTTATTTATCAATTCATCATCAGTTTTCGCGACAAAATTGTTGGAGTAGATCTTACGCTTCAGGTTGGTCCACAAATTCTCGATGGTACGCAGCTGGGGGACGTTGGTTGGGTTCGCCAACTTGGGTACCACATCGATATTCAGCCGCTTCATCTCCTCCAACGATCGCTTCGAGTAGTGGGACGACGCCAGATCCGGCCAGAACACCGCCTCTTCCCCTTATGGTATTTCTTGATGAACGACGCAACTTCCGGCAGCCATTTTGTACTATAAATTTCCCCGTTCACGGGTGGTTATATAATAAAATTCAAATTTCCATGGCCTACTGCCAGATCATATTCATACTAGTTTACATAGGTCTACATGATTCATATTAAATCTAATTTATTTCAACACCCCTTCTTAGACCTAGTGTGGATAGAAAAGTAGCAGTAGGTAGGACCTTCGTTAAGACGTCCGCCAGTTGATCTCCTGTCGGAATGTAGTTCACTCTGATGACGCCGTTTTGGATACACTCCCTAACAAAGTTGTAGTGAATGTTCAGGTGCTTCATCCGTTTCTGGTCTCGAGGTTCGTCGGCGATATGTATGCAGGATTGGTTGTCCTCGTAGATCACCAAAGGTGCGTTCAGGTTGCCGCCGAATTCGGTGAGCAGATTCCGCAACCAAATCGCCTCGCAAGACCACTGGTTTAGCGAAACGTATTCCGCTTCCGTCGATGACAACGAAATCGTCGCCTGCTTGCGTGTCGTCCACGAGATGGTATTGCCGTAGACTTGGAACACGTAGCCACTCGTTGAGCGACGGTCGTCCATGTCGCTACCTCAATCCGCATCCGCAAATCGAACGATTGGATCGGCACCAGGGTCGCGTCGATACTCCAAGCATAGATGCTTGGTTCGTTGGAAGTACCGCAACACGCGATTGAGATGGCTCCAGTGCACATCGCTAGCGCCACTCTGGAAGCGACTCAGAAAGTTCACCGCTATGCTTATGTCAGGACCAGACGTCAGCATCAAGCAACCTACAAGCTCCCGGAATGGATGCTATGTCGCTTCCTCACCATCCTTACCCCTCTCCAGCTAGAGATTGGCATCCAAAGGGGTCGACGCCGGCTTGCAGTCTTGCATGCTGCCTTCTGCCCTTCTGCCATGTCATTCTGAATCCGCATGCCCATGAAGTTTTTCAGCTCCTGCATGTCGTCCATATCAAACTCCGTCTTCAGCAACTCTTTAATTTTCCATATTTCTTCCAGGGAACTTGATGCCAACACGATGCCGTCGACGTACAGGACCAGATACATTCACACGCCGTTGACCTTCCTCGTATACAGGCAGTTATCGTATGGTGAGCGCCGGAAACCAAGTTTCAGGACAAAACTGTTGAATCGCTCGTTCCAGCTACGCGGTGCCTGCTTCAGGCCGTACAAGGATTTGTTCAGCCTGAACACCTTGTTCCCCCTCTCAAATCCTGGGCTGCCGCATGACGGTTTCGGATATCGTTCCGTTGAGGAATGCCGTGCGCACACCGCTAATAGAGTCCTGGCGGTTGTCATACGCACCATTGGAGCATAGGTTTCCTGGTAATCATAGCCTTGACGCTGGGAACATGCTTTGGTCACGAGCCTTGCCTTGTGCTTGTCGATCGAGGCGTTGTACAGGTATTTGATTTTGAACACCCACTTGCAGGGCACTGCTAGAGCACCAGGACGGAGGTTCACGAGGTCCCACGTGTGGTTCTTCTCGAGCGCCCGCATCTCGTCGCCGATCGCACGCTTCCATTCCGGCCAATCGTCGCGCTTCCGAAGCTCGTTGATGTTGTCCGGCAATGCTTCCACGTAATTTTCCGCATTCAACGCCAATGCCACACACATGTCGTAGTCGCACATTTTCCAAAAAACTCTTGTCGCTTACCATGTGCTTCGATGCGCCGCTGTCCAAAATCCAACGAAATTTGCCACCGGTTAAGTCGCCACCAACGGTCATGAACGCCACATCGCTTCCCGGTTCCACCACGTGCGCCTTGCTCTTCTTCTTCTTGTCCGTCTTCGGTGTATGGAGATCTTGTTCCGCATTTTCCGGACAATTCACGCACTTGCGCACACTTCTGAACGGAGTTGCTTCTCTGTTTTTGCCATCACGGTTAGAGTTCGACTGATAGAGCTGTCAAAGTTTGTCTGCTGACTCATGGGTTACTATGATCAAGGGGTTTCCAACAGCATTGATTACTTGTCACTTCCGCCAAAGTTACTCTGATTACTCTGTGACTACAAAGATTATTGTGATTACTGATGATTACTTATGATTACTCATGATTATTTGAGATTACTCATGATTGCTCATGATTACTCGAAATTACGAAATGATGAGGTTGAAGCAAAGCTTCATTAAATTAACTTATCTACAATTCTGTAGGAGTAACAATTCCTCTTAATCATAATAATAAAATGTTGGAATTTTTATTATGAACATAATGAGACCACCTTAATTACTACCTTAACCAAAAGATAGATCTTATTTCTTAGATAAAATCTTACCAAGACAACATTTGTCAAAAGTAAGTATATTTTGAGTTATCGATTTTTGTCGCGAAATTTGCTATTCGTACCATAGTGGTGGTTGGTTGTAAAAATGTTCATCATAGTTGGCTTTTTATCGATAAAGTGTAGTGCGTTGTTTGCAATTGACACCGATGCTATTCTTGTGCTGAGGATTTTTACATCGTACTTCTCTGAAATATTCAAGGCACTACCAGCACACGTTTTCAATGACCACAAATCAAGTCTGGTCCTCGTGACACCTACTCACAGGTACCTCAAAGGAAGTCAATTTGGTTAAGGTGATGAATTTTGATCTACAATGGCCACCGGAAAGTCCTCGGGAGAAATCCGTAATATGGATTATTATGTTTTTGCACCAAAAGCATGGTTTCGACGGCTCAATCTTTGTAATTTTTCATGGTCAAGATAGGTCAAAGTAGAAAATAAACCATTGACCACCCTTGTCATCTCTGGCCCTCGAAATGACCCTCAGAGAAGCCCGTAATGGGAACTATTCAATTTTTGCACCAAAATCATGATTCCTCACACCCTTGCATCATACGATACCTGGAAATTTAATGACTCTTTTCAGTTCTTTTCACTTCAATACAATATACCATGGGTATAGTTATACCTTTTAAACTTTTACACACGTTTTTCAAGGTATATGGACATCTGCTCTCTGTGCTTTTAGGTTGGAAATAAACAATTGAACAGTCTGGTTATCGGGTTCCCTCGAAATGTCCTCCAGAGATACCCATATTATAGAACATATCAAATTTCATTTGTTGTATTATAGAACAAATCAAATTTCAAATCAAAACTATTAGTTCACTAATAACCCTAGTCCTCTAGGTCACCAGATTGTCCCTCGAATAAACCCCTATTACGAGACAATTAATTTTTTTACACCATAACTTAGCGTTTGATAGCTCAATCTTCGTGATTCTTGAGAACATCCGTTTGCGCATTTACTTTCAATCTTAAAACAACCGGAATCACGTGTAATTTGTCGCGAAATTTTCTTGCGATAATGTTTTGCTTTGACAGTTTGACATTTCGTTTCGACTTACACCGTGATTAAAGATAACCTAAATAGTCTTGTAAATAACTCTTTTTTTAGGTAGCAATGTCCAATTTATGGAAGGTTATCAAGAATCACGCATCATAAGTATCATAATCATAAGTAATCATCATGTAATCATGAGCAATCATGAGTAATCACGAATAATCATGAGTAATCATAAGCAATCATCAGTAATCACAATAATCTTTGTAATCACTGAGTAATCTGAGTAACTTTGGGGGAAGTGACAAGTAATCAATGCCGTTGGAAACCCTTTGATATATAGTGTCTGAAGCTTGGTCTGAACAGCACACTATATAGCGCATTACTTCCGACATATTCCAAACATATCTAACTTATAGAACAAGTGTTAAATCGAAAGTTAAGTAATTCAGTTTCCAACTGTTTACTGGTTTGATTACCATTGATTATATATGATTACATTTGAATACTAATGATTAGTTATGATTATATATGATTACTTAGAATTACTCCTGATTTATTATCAAAGAATACTTTTTCTCTCATATGATTAGTTGTGAGTAATGATGATTACTAATGATTACTAATGATTACTTATGATTACTTTTGATTACTCCTGATTATTGTGTTTACCTACGATTACGTGATTACTTTGCGGAAATAATAGTAATCTCTGATTATTTGTTGGAAACCCCTTGGGTAAACCCATGAAAAATCGGTAATTTTTGTCCATTTTTTTTAATGCAAACGTTAGTCGACCCACTAAGAACAAAAATGTGCATTTTAGAAATTGCGAGGTTGAATTATTAGAAAGAGACAAAAGATAGGAAAAATTACACTTTGTCTCGTATCATCTTAATGTGAGCTCCTTCCAACCATCTATTTAAACGTAACCTAAATTTAAAGCACCTCTATTTCGAAGGCACCGAAGGGGGACGCATGGTGTGTCACACTCAACGAGTGAAATTCAACCGACTAACAACCACCAGCCATTCTCTTGCGTGAAGCTCTCCAATGCCGCACTGTCATCATAATCCGTTCAATGGAGCTTGAATGGCAAACAATGTAGTGGCCTCAGCCACAACCACCGCTGCTGGGCTTCATTAGTTTTCGGGTGCGTCACTAGAAGTGATTTCCATTTTCACACCTGTCAGCTGCAGCTCAGATGGTTAGGAAAATGGTTGCCATGGTAACGTGCCATGGATGGTGCCCCGATCGAGACGAGGGTTGAGTTGCGAATTCCTTCACGTGGGACTAATCCACGCAACCTCTAATTATGGGGGATTAATTTTCGGATCGAAGCAATTCCAAGAGGAATCCAACTCATTAAAGCGAGTATGTGAGGAATTAACTTTGAAATTATCAAAGGCGACTTCTGAGCGGGTAACACGGAGCGTGACTAATTGAGGTTATGTGTTTAATGAGGTGAAAATTACTCACATTTTGTTTTCTTCCTCGCTTGATCGAAGCGGATCCTAAAGTTCTGTTAATTTGTTAATTTTGCTTTTAGTTTATTATACATGTTGGCGAAGTTACTACCAGGAAAGATTTTCCAGCAATTTCCACGTCGTAATCAAGGTAGATATACTAGTTTGACAGAACTAGAACACAAGAACTGTCACAGTACCATAGTAGTATCGATGCCACAAAGGAGGCGAGTTTCCCATCGAAGGATGTTGCTATCTGACAGAACCAGAACGCAAAAGTAGTAATCCAAGGCTTCTCCATGTTTAATTTCTACGGCAACCGACAGTCATTGGAAGTTTCTCAACCTCGGTTTTGCAAAACTCCAATTTCCCGAACAAACAAATCGAAGTGCGTGCAAAGGAAACGTTGGAAATTAGTTTTTCCGCTTGAAATCAACCAATTCCATGCTGCTGCTCGTTTACCAGGAACATTACGCCACCAGTACCAGTGTGATCGAAATATATGTTTGAAAAGTAATTATGAAGCAACTTTGGTAACACACGGCTGCAATGCCACAACAGTGCCATCGAAATTTCAACCCGCCGGGGCAAATGAGTTGCTTCCAGGTAGTTATTGTTCACGTAGAAAATTGTTCCACCACCCGCTGTGGCGATTTCCATAATTCTCGACAAACATTGCAGAAGGCTCGAAGTTAATAATTGATCGAATCCGTGTTTGATATAATTCGATCAACGGAACCCCATGTAGAAAGTTAATTAGATTGGACCTGTTGCTTCGTTCGGCATTAATTCGTATGTTTAATTTTGTAATTAATTTACATGTGATTGACATATTGAAAGCAATTATTTTTCTCCAGCGGCATATCTTATCATCGCAACTTTGGCCACCTGCCGCTTAACAAGGTTTTCGATCCTGATGGGAGATGAATTATCGAACTTCCAACGCTACCGTGCACTCGCCGTAATCAATAACCTATCATCATGGATGGTGTCGGGAAAAAGCAGCCCCTTTGATGATGTTGGTTACATCGAAAGCTTCCGCAAAGATAATCACTATTCCGTGGCGTTTGCACATTAATCATCGAGCTATAGGTCGATCGAGTGGGTGGCTTAGTATGGCACGGGTGGACGAACATCGGTGGCAATCATGTGTACAAATCGACAAGAGCAAACTGCTCTATTGTTTGATGCCACTAATTAAAAGTAATTAATAATCGATTGCATTGCAGCACAGTGCACCGTTGGAAAACATGAATGCAACGATTCATCGATAAGAACTAACAAATATCCTGATTGCGGTGATGGTCTGCGGGGCAATCATGTGGTCAGAGGGCTTATACTTTCTCACAATCAGAAGCTTCTGGTAAGCGAAGATTCATTCATTGGTGCCGTCATCAGATGTTGCTCACTAGTGCATAGCAGAGATATTTCATCTTTTGGAAGTAATTCAAGACATTGAAAGAGGCATTCGACATGAGAAAAGCGGAAATGATTAATCCTCCATTTTCACTAATCGTAGTGGGCGGTGCTCGAAGCGAGGCACGAACATTTTTTTTTGTCATTTTTCCACCGCCCTTTTTAATGTTATATAGGTATAAGTTTTAACAAGTGTAATATGAATTTGAACCCATGTCTTTAACCCAGAGTTGTGCTGAGTCACATCAAAAGCAGCATTGTCTGATGAGCACAATGTTTATGTGATAGGGATAGTGAGAACTTAACTCGGACTCCTTGGACTGGATAAGGGTTCAAGTAAAATTTCGCTAGTATTTTTATATTTTTGTGGGCTTTGCAATGTCGTTTTTGCTGAAATAAAATTAAAAAAGTATTCCATCATTCAAATAAAGTAAATGGTGAGATTATAGTTTCTCCGAGTGCTTTGCGTGGGACGTTGTGAATGGAAATCCTCCCTTAGTGTCTTATGGTCGTGTTTCTTTAGATGGATTGTGCGTCGGTATTTTTTTTCCCATTTTTGGTTTCTTTAAGTGCCCCGCTCCCCCATCTGGACGAGCTATCCAGCATCAGATAAGGGATATTGGTGAGGTCGTTTTATATTATCAAAAATATACCTTGACTGTATACACACCAGGATCAAGAATGTCCATTTTTGATTTTGGAAGTTTGAAAACTCTTCACATATCCATTTGATATGTGAAGATTTTTTATGCGGGGCTTATTGTATATGAAGATGACCTTAGAAATTACGTGTACGCATTCTTGATATGGGTCGTTGGATTTTCAATACTCGAACAGTTTCAGCCCCCGTTTGCATGTTCTCGTTGTGTCAAATTTTAAGCTGAATATAAAGGTAGACCTAAGACTCTATCTTGGGTCAAAGTTTCCATCTTGTTGACGGTGAGAAGGCTTATCTCATGCATGTGAGACCAAGAATTTGACCAGTAGTGAAAGTATCACATATTCTAGTCATTTTTATACTGTCAAGTCGTAGAACGTTTATATAAAGGCACTAACATTGGGTGTGATACTGGCCGCAATTCACTCTTAGACTTCTTACTTTCAATCTAGGAAAAACGAATAAAAGTACAATTTTCATGTTCGTGGCAATTTATGTTGTTGTTTATCCATTTCTTTTATGGAATATATAATCAAAATACCTTGGTCATGGTGTAATATCTGAATGGGGGCAAATTAAAGATAAACCCGCTAAATAGGAGACAGAATCGTCTCTGCCTAGGTTTCATATTTGAAATATTTTTAGATTTGGAATGGCTACAGATCCCAAGGTGAGGAGTAGTTTAGGAATTTGGAGTTCAGACAACAATTTAAGACAGTAAAGGTGCTAAAGTTATTAGAATTAGAGGTTCCGATTAAGTTTGGTTATGTTACAGTGTTTCGAAATTTTTGGTCAAAGAAACGAAGAGTCGTTGTGAGAATATCACCAATAATCATACCATCAAATACTAAAATCTTCATTCTCTTCCTATGCTACTAACTCTATGCTGGCGGTTTTGAAACCACTATGGCCTTGAAGTTCAAGCATCAAATCAGCCAGCCCCGGACGCGGTCTAGGTAACCGAGAATTGCGGTGAAATGGATTGATAAAAGTTCAAAGGACCTTCTCAACCATGGCCTACATGCAATTTTAGTAAAGAAAGGATGCAAAGACTGCACACAAAGAGAAGTACCATCAGCCCTATATCAGTAAGTATATAAGAAATCAACTTTCTGTGTTACACCCGCCATCAGGTTTCGTACGGTATCCCACCGTGACGATTCCCTATCTTCTTTTGAAATCATTGGTACCACTTGCTTTCTTCCTAGTTTCGAATAGTTTACGCTTAACTTCAGCCCAGTACTTCTCTATTGGGGGAAGTTCTGGACAGTTTGGTCGATTGGCTGTTTTTGCCACGTATTTGACGTATTTTATCGTTCCTATACCCAATGCTTTTCGTAACTCCAATTCGTTCAACTACTCGCAATATTTTGTGATATAGTGGGCAAAATATTAGCACACATAGCCTGCAGTAGTAGGATTGATGCTCTCTGCTTCTTGTAACGTGCCAACCGAGGAGTGACAGCTTCATAGCTATATGATGTGGCCAAAGTGACCAGGGGCTATAGGGGTGGGTCCCTGGGCTTGAGACAACCAACCTCCCTTCCCCTGCAAGTAGGTAAATCCACCAAGAATGTCAGGGTTTGATAGTGAGCTTCATGGAACTTTTGGAGGAAACAACAGCTGTCCGCAAGAAACCCTGTCAATTTAGTGCCGCTTTGGGCATTTTAGTCCTATCAGTGGTCTCACACTTTATAAGTGGCGCAACAGGGAGATCTCATAATGTGGAGCATTTAGCTCAATTTGTTTCTCATTTCAGTGTAAACCTATGATTTGCGCTTCTGAATTTCAGCTGCTGTTTTTGTGGAAGGCTGGCATGCGACCCTTAGCAGTATGGTATTATAGGAATATCAATGAATTTGTTTATTGATGTTGTGATTGGATGTGATTGTATTTTTTTTCAGGTTTTACAGGACTTTTGGGATATTGGCGCATACCTGTATTTTTTTTCAGTAATAGACCAGTGGATGTCAGATGTATTTTGTGAATGTTTTACATAAAAAAAAAAAATTATATAGTATTTCCTTATAACATCGTATTATTTTGATCATCTTCTTCTTTTTTCTTTTAGCATTTCAAGCTTATTGCTTTCACAATTAGCTTATTGCTTGCTCTCAACTTAGTGTTCTAGATGCACTTCCACAGTTATTAATTGAGAACTTTCGATGCCAGGTACCATTTTTGCATTAGTATGATTGCGCATAGGTGTGGCAAGTACAATCATTCACTATGCCCAGGGAGTCGAGAATTTTTTCTTAACGAAAAATTCCTAGACCAGACCGGGAATCGAACCCAGCCACCTCCAGCATGGTGTTGCTTTGTAGTTGCGCCTTTACCGACTGAGCTAAGGGAGGACCCGTATTTTGATCCTATTGTATATTATTTAACATTATAATATCCCTTCACTTTATATTATACACTGTTCTCTATGACATTGTATATTGATTTTACATTTTATTATTATTAACACTATTTTTATCATTACTCGGATTTTCATGTTTTTTTTTAATTTAACTTTTTTAATTTTCACTTTAATATTATTTGAATATTTTTATCCCTGAGCGTATGGTATGGTATGTCCACGTACAATCATCCCCTGTAGTTTCACAAAATGCGTTTTATTTCAAATCTATTTGTTTAAATTCAACTGATATTACAAAATCATCTTTTGCGGTTAATGCAACGCAGGCCGCTTTGATGTTTGTATCATGTCAATGATATGCTGCAAGTAATCAATATTGACAAAAAAATAATTGGGTGTCATATAACCCTATTTTTACCAGGATGCTTTTTCGTACTGGCTGCGTTGATATTAGAGTCAGTAAAACACTGACAGGTGAATAAGCCAATAGGAGCTATTGGCGCGCAACGTGGCGCATCACGCCACACAGTGCACCCATCAGGTGTTAGGGCGCAGAATTCGCATAGGTAAGCATTATTAGGTAATAAGAACGAGTCATCATTACTTATTTGGTAATTTGTGTAACAACATCGTAAAGTGAATAAAAGTGCGTTCTAGAATTGTTAAGTTTTCCAAAACGTAGAACACTCAAGGAAATCCCCAACTTATATTAGCTAAGATTAGATTAGATAATTAATCCCTTTTTTTCACTTCAGTTACTAATAAACCTTTTTCAAATAGGCTTTCACGGGCGTATTAGTAAAGGGCGATACGGTCAAAATTTGGTCAATATCAACTTGACGTATTTCTTTCAATTTTGAATTTAAAAAACCTGAACACCCCTCATTTTGAAGGTGTGTGTGTGTAGAATGTTGCTCCTATCTTGATTTTGGAATTCACTCTTCAGTTATCAAAATGCCGTCCAAGCAAGAAGAGCAGCGTATCATAATTTTGCTCGCGCACCGCGAAAATCCGAGCTACTCGCACGCAAAGTTGGCAAAATCGCTAAAAGTTGCCAAATCAACCGTTACAAATGTAATAAAAGTGTTTGGGGAACGTTTGTCGACAGCCAGGAAGTCTGGATCGGGGGGAAATCCAAAACCGGAAGCCGCTGAGACGACAAAGAGAGTTGCCGGTAGTTTCAAGCGAAACCCTAACCTATCTCTCCCAGATGCCACAAATAAGCTGGGTGTATCGTCTACAACCGTGCATCGAGCCAAAAAACGAGCCGGACTATCGACTTTCAAGAAGGTAGTGACTCCAAATCGCGATGATAAACAAAATACGACGGCCAAAGCGCGATCCCGGAGGCTGTACACGACGATGCTGACGAAGTTTGACTGCGTGGTAATGGACGACGAAACCTACGTCAAAGCCGACTACAAGAAGCTTCCGGGACAGGAGTTTTATACGGCAAAAGCAAGGGGAAAGGTAGCAGATATTTTCAAGCACACGAAACTGTCAAAGTTCGCAAAGAAATATCTGGTTTGGCAAGCCATCTGTACCTGTGGCTTGAAAAGCAGCATTTTCATAGCTTCCGGGACTGTCAACCAAGAAATTTACGTGAACGAGTGTTTGAATAAACGTCTGCTGCCTTTCCTGAAGAAACACGGTTGTTCCGTACTGTTTGGCCGGATTTGGCATCTTGCCATTACGGTAAAAAGGCCATGGAGTGGTATGCCGCCAGCAACGTGCAGGTGGTTCCCAAGGACAAGAACCCTCAACACGCCAGAGCTCCGCCCAATTGAGAAATACTGGGCTATTGTCAAGCGGAACCTAAAGAAGACCAAAAAAACTGCTAAGGACGAGCAGCAGTTCAAGGCAAACTGGCTTTCTGCGGCGAAGAAGGTGGACAAGGTGGCTGTACAAAATCTGATGGCAGGGGTCAAGCGTAAGGCCCAGCAATTCGGATTTGGAAAAGCGGAAGCCTAACTGAATATTTTTCCTGAATTTTATACTAATTGAACTTGAAAAAGAAATTTAATTTGATTTTTTAAATAAACGATTTCACCGATTTACACGCGTTTTCCCTTGACCAAATTTTGACCGTATCACCCTTTAGAACGACTGTAGTTGGAAAACAAGTAAAATTTAAAGTGACATTTCACTTGATCGTTAAAAAAAAAACTTTCAAACTATCACCAGTAAATGCAAGTACAAATGCAATAGCCAAATAATAAACGCAGATTGAAGTCAAGTGTTAGTTTAAATTTTCCCATTTCTTCAACCTATTCTATTTATGTTTCTGTTATTCATTTGTTGTTCAGGTGCACAAGTAAATGGTGAAAATTCCCCAGTGCACAAGCAAATGGTGAAAATTGTATCTTCAATGCTACGTAGTTTTGTTTTTTTCCCTTTTCTTGCATTAGAATTTAGTTTTTTTGTTCATCTCGTCATATTTTCGCCGCTGTGGTGATCGAGTTTTTATTTCTCAAGAAGAAAACGCACAGTTTAAGCAGCGCAATTAAGAAAATTAGTCAATTGCAATTACCAAGTGATAAGCATTTTGCACCGCATTTCTGCGTGGTCTCGCATATCAGCAGTCCATCTAAAGCCTGTCCATGTTAAATTTCGACCACCAAAATAATAGTAGCAAAAAGAATGCACATAATTCAATATATCCATTTGTTTATTTCACAATAGTAGAGTCATATCTAGATTAGAATCAGTTGATTAAGAGGTTTATCTTTCTTTCTGTAGATTCAGGTTCCGTGCGGTATTCTCAGATTCTTCAATTCTCCATCTTTTCTTGAAATCATTAGTACCATTTGCATTCTTCTTAGTTTCGAATAGTTTCCGCTTAACTGCAGCCCAGTACTTCCTTCTATTGGGCGAAGTTCTGGAAAGTTTGGTGGATTTGTTGTTTTTTGCACGCATTTGACGTTTATTTGTGACCTTTCCTGGACGAATTTCGCATATTCTTGACAAGCAGCCAAATCAAGCCAAAACAGAGCCGAAGAGTCGTGGCTCCTGATAAACGGTAGCAACCGCTTTTGCAGACATTAGGCCATATGAATAAAAGCGAGTAATTACTCACAAGCAAAAATTTTGTTTTTTTCAGGTAGAAAACAAGTATTGTTGGTAAATAATTTGTTTGTAAAATATCAATATGGGAAGATGTCAGACGATTCTTTCAACAAGGGGTATCTGGAGGATTAACAGAATCACAGTTAGTCCATTGTATTTACCAATATTACAAATATACTAACGAATTGTCGAAGTCTTGTTTCTAAATTGGTATCTTTCAAATTTCACGCAGATTCGTTTAGCAGGCGTCTATAAGGGTCAGTCAGTCAGTCAGTCAGCCAACCTACGCCTATTAATGCTTCGCAAATTTCCCTCGTTTGATCGTACGCCAATCACCTTTCAATATGTTTCAAAACAAACTTCAAGCCCGAAAAGCAAAACATTACAGTCGAATATTTGGAATCCACAACATTAAACACCGGCCGGACGGAGAACATGTTGCAGGAAACAACTCACTAGGGCACACAGGTAACACACAAAACTACTCACCTATGCTGGTATCGTACGCATGCAGGTATTCGGACGTCATAAACTGTGACACTAATGAGCTTTTTCCGACGGCCGCTCCCCCAAGCATTAGAACTCTGTGCATTAGTTTGTTGGACCGGTTGGCGAAAATGAGGTCAAACATCGAAAAGTTTGCCATCCGGAAGTAGTCGTTGTTTTCGTTCCCGACGTTGATCCATCAGATGACGGCGTGGAAAATAGGTCATCGAATCCGAATCGAATCCGTGCACGGCAGAGAGAGAGCGGAAGGAGAAAAGTTGTGACACAAAATGTAGTTGAAATTTGGAACCGGTATTCAAAGGACGAATGGATACTCACTTGTACGGACCGGCTGCCGGGTTCGAGGTACTGCTTTCCCTGCTGGATGCCAGGCTGCACGTGGCCGACGTCCGGGCGGAACCGGCACCAACGGCTGTCAAGTGCTCGGTACTGAAACGGAAAAAAATGAAAGTGCCATGATCAGTAGGCTGAGCGCCGGTGTACAGACGAAACTCTGAAGCTACTAGATTGAATCAATTTCAACTTCTAATTGGATTTCGTTCGTTCACTCACAGAGGGCTTTTTGGTGAGTGCTTGGGTGAACGTGTAAATGTTTGGACATGCTTTAACACTTTACTATAACTGGATGGTGAAACTGTCAGCGAGATGTGTTTTTTTTTGCGTTTCAAAAAGTGTCAGCAAATGTCCATTACGATTTGGGTGTGAACATTCCAACTGCTGTGAAAAGCATAATTTAATTATAGCTCAAAAGCAATTCCAACTTTTCTGATTCAGTACTTTGTTTCATTTTCTCCCCTCGGTTTGCTATTTACTAGTCGCATCAGTTGGCAAATTAACTGGAGATTGTTTCTTGAAAAAAAAAACAAAGCAAAACTGGCAATGTCTGACATCAACAATGCCAAGAGTCAGATTACTGGATTTCGGTTTGATTAGCGTAGGGGATCAACATCAATTTGTCTCTGTTTAGTCTCTGCTTTTGAGTTCTTTGTCCTGCAGGGAAAAAATAACTTCACCTTCGTAATTGGCAAATTAGGATACGAAGTCCAATTACCTAGCATCGATAACAGCATATCACTTTAATCTCTCAACGACAGTATTTTGTGTTTTCTAGGTTAGTCTCTATAAGAGCATTGTTTTCTGCCAATTTCTCTTGGTCATCATTTTTAATCAACGATTCTGGCATTTCTTAGGAGGATGGAGAGTTTCTAAAAAGGATTTTTTTAAACCAACGTAAGGTATGCAAATGAGTATGACTATAAATGAGTCGAATAAGAGTTATTAGCGTTCAAGAGCCGTTCAGTTAAGGGTAATGCTCTCGTTTTTTAAAATTCTTAAAATGACACCCTGGTAGGGAAAAGGGAAACGTAGTCATGTGTTAAAATGTAATCCGCCAATGACCTAGGAAGGATGCGGTCTAGTTTAAATGAACGAAGTTCATGTTCCCTGTTTCGTTGGCCATAACCGCAAACAAAGTACATAAGTTGAGTTTCGTAGATTTCTACCATGAGACGCATGTGCACTGACCTGGAGTTGGAACTGGCGACGCTGGTGTTTGATTTGCTGCGACGGCTCTTGAGTGAATCTCCCCGATTTACGACTCCTTTGCCGGTAATGGAAAAATGCCTCAGCCGATAGTACTCCTCTTCGACGCCGGTGTTGGGCATAGATGCCACTCTGAAAGTAGAAAAAAGGGGTAAAATGAATTAAATGATAAAAGTAAAGGTACAGTGGATTAGGTACATTTTCATCGTTTATGGTGAAACTGGAGAAAGTCTTTTCTCTACATGATTTAAAGGTTAGTTTCCACATGATCAGAAAAATTGCTAATCAATGGATGCTCCAGTGCAGCAAACAATTCTAGATAATTTCACGCCTGATGGCCTGATAGTATTTCAGGTTTGTGCTCAGAAAAATTCGAAGTGATAGGGACTTGATTCCGTATGTTCTTTAAAGGCATTTACGCCATCTTCAACTCGAGATTGTTATTGGACTGAGCTAGCAGGTTAAATTATAACACATGAAATTTGGGATTAATAACGAAAAGAAACTTATTTTATTTAACGTATGTAAACAGTTCGAACGTTAAAACGATAATGAGACAAAATAGCCGATCGCAGCATACCGTGAAAGTAAAAACTTCTCTCTCTTCTTTGTGTACGTTCGAAATGACAGCAAGCAAACAAGATTTTCACTGCTGGGGTCAGCCAATAGGGGATTCGGCACTTATTCAATACCATTGCTAGCAGCAAGACAATGTATCGAAGAGAACTTCAAGTTAATCCTTCCCACTAGCTTGGTAAGTAGGTCCACTGCCATCCCTGCTGCCATCAGTAGACCAACTGATATTTACATTCTGATTGTTGTTTTTTGTATTCTCCCAATGCGCGGCGTAACGATCTATGATGAAAGTTGTCAGAAGCAGATAATTTCCCATCAACATGAGAGGCTCTAGGAGTGGACAGTAATTTATTGCTAGAACGAATAGAAATGAAAAGAAAGTATTGAAAGTTCCCTTTAGCGTAACGACAGGCTTTGAAAACTGAAAGATAGAAGACCGACATTTACCGGAAGAATGTCAGAAATGGTCGGAAACCTTTCGATGCTTCGAATCCCAAGGCGACTTTTGGGGGACAACTATCGTTCAATCGAGCTCCACGTCTTTTCGGATGCCTCTGACCGTGCTTACGGCTGCTGCGTTTGCGTGACGACTATTTGTTCCACGGTTCGTGTAATTTGGTGATTTCAAACTCTCGTGTGAGTTCACTTCGCAAACTATCAATTCCTCGTCTCGAACTATGCGCTGCAGGTGCGCAACTGGCCGAATTCGTGCTTGTTTCTATGAAGTGGACCTGCCCTGTTATATACTGGACCAATTTATGCTTCAGTGCTTCAGTGGATTGCTTCATTTTCATCAGCTTGGAAAGTGTTCGTGTCAAATAGGATTGCCAAAATACATCGATTGACTGGAGGCATCATGTGGCGTCACTTTCCTTCTGAGTTAAACCCAGCTGACAAAATCTCCCAAGGAATTCTCCCCTCGGAATTGAAAACAGACACTCTCTGGTGGCACGGGCCGCCTTACCTTCGGCAAAACTCGGACGCATGACCAGAAAATTGCATTCGACTATCGCCACTTTACAAACAAGCTCAAACAGATGAGGGTCGGCAAGTTGTTGTCGTCATTACTACCACTCATGCGTTAACCGAATTTATCGAACAGCACTCCACTCTCTCTCTCTCTTTGTTAGAACGAAAAGTTGCCTAGCTGCTAAGGTTTATTCGAAATTGTCGTCAATTGTCATCAAAGATCCTAGAAATCGCCGATTCGGTCCACTCTTGCATTTGCTACTGGACATAAAGCTATGTCCATTTAGAATCCGGAATAATAAAATCATCTGTATCTCGGTAACGGATTGACGTACAAATTAGTTTAATACATCAAAACAAATAAAACTTACTATTCCTTAAGGACAAAATAGCAATACAAATCATTTCTTTTAGTTTCTAATGAAAATTTGGCTTTTCTTCTTTACTCCTTTCATCAAACGCTGCACACCTCCGGAGTCAACTTTCTTGGCACATTTGTTCCACATTTTGGTCATCTGAGTCGGGTCCCGAGCTTTTTTCACTTTACTTAAGCTTCCGCTTCATTACTACCCAAAATCTTTCGATGGGCCGTAACTGCGGGCAGTTGGGTGGATTTATGTTTTTATCGATGAAATCTACGTTATTATTGCGGTACCACTGCACAGTGGTCCAGTAAGGTACTATAGGCGGACATGATGTTTTCAATGAAAATTTGTGGTATTAGAGCTTTGGTTGCTTCTGCGAACTTGTTGCAAACTTATTGTACTACAGTTCGTATGAAATAATTTTTTTCTTGCATTAAACGCAAGAGTGGCGTATACTCTAACTTTTTTATGAGCCAATATCGTGAGATGGTATGTTCAGCAAAGTTATAGAAATTGTTATTACAAAAAACTTTGTAGAACATATATTTTGTCTTCCCAGCTCCCCACCCGTTAAATTGTTATTCCTATTAACCTAGAGACGGCCGCGAGTAATCGGTTCTATCCCCCTAACTTTAGTTTTAAGAGAACTGATGTATGTTAATATGAAAACTTGGCTCTGTAAAGTTGATTCGATTGAGCCTGTACTGATAAATGACTGATTAAAAAAAAAAAATTTTTTGTACTGTAAATGACTGATTAAAAAAAAAAAATATTTTTTGTCTAGCTTCAAAGCCTACTGCGATAATTCCGAATTTTAGTAAATAATCGTTTTCCGACTAAAAGTCATTCATGTTTAACTTTTACCAGCTTGTTATGTCCTACAAATTTGTTTGTTTAGACATTTGCTACAATTTTGCTGAAAACACCATAGTTGTATTTATTCTTGTTTTAATTTTATAGTAAATTTTCAGTTAAATTTACGCCATACTATAGGCCTTACAACATGAAATGGAGCACCTGAAAAAATATGGCGTACCATGACTTGATTTAACACACCTTGGAGTACGTTTAAGGAGAATTTAGGAGAGATGATATTTTCCTATCTTCTTTAAAGCTAGTTTCTGTAACAAACACTTTTCAATAACAACATACACCAGGAGCTCAAATAGAACCAAAACACACAGAAATCATGGCTATCTCTGTTCAGTGTATGACAAATACCATGTATTCTCATAGAAAAACGCTCAATAGGAGTTTAATTAATTTTAATTTAGTTTCGACCTTCTTCAGGTAAATCAAACTGTGCCTGAGTTGTACGTATGTTGATTAGTGGGATTACGGGATCGGAGGTGAGAAGAAGCCGCTTGAAAACATCTTCCAAGCTGACAATACGGTTGAACTTCCTTGCATGCCGTTCCCAAAATTTCTTATGCACTTATTCCTCGTTTCCTGGGTTTCCTTTCTCAGCATCCCTAAAGGCTGTGCAGCAATCCTGATAATATCACTACCGTGTAACAGTAGCTTATGCACTGTAGGGGAAGGCACATGCCAATCGTACAATCCACGATACATCCTAAATGTATCTTGAGCAAATTGTCCAAAAGCTTCTGCTTCAATTTCTCGGTTAAGGTTGACGACTTTTAGAAGAATTGCGGGTTTCATTAAAAGATTTTTATCGAGCCCTGTGATTTCGACAACTGTATTTACTTTGCTGAAAAATCCGCGAGCTGTGTTTCCATCATTCGAATTGCACATTTGCATATGCAGTAAATCATCCCTAAATCTACATTTCAGATGCTACAGCCATTAAATTAGCATTATATCAGCATCTTAAATGCTATCTGTTGTAAAGCTGCATTTCAATTACTTTTTAAATGCTTGTAGTCTATAATTAGCATTTCGAATGCAAAATAGCATTGATGAAGCATTATCATAGCATTGCAGTAAAGCAACCGTATATTGGGCCAAAAGTGGCATTTATGTTGCATTTAAGGCAACTTAAATGCTTGATAGGCTGCCGTTTAGACGCTTTGGAACTGTTTATTGATTACCTGGGTAGACATGATGATTTTGAAATTACGCCCATTTAAAATTTTAGTCTAGAGTTTATAATTTATTTAGCTGAATGCGGTGCAAACCGTGCTACACTTGCAACAAAATGCATAAAAATTTGATAGATCTAGAGCTTCAATATTTTTTTATATGAGATTTGTTATTTTCGATTGCTAATGTGTGTTATTTCTGCAAAATAAAAACGTAGATGTGTGGGTTTTTAATTTAACCCTCGGATCGTTAGTGTATACCATGTTTTTTTTTTTTCTGTGTAGATGCATTTCATAGACAAAACATTTATCTTCAAACTACGCCGTATCCTGTCAGTTTGAACGTTATTTTTCTCTTGCATAACCTTAGATCAACTTCTTGTGCATAATGCAGCACTAAAAGTATTTGAAGCATCCCCCATTCTTGACTAAGAAAGGGATCAATCTTCTATCAGACCATGCTGTCTACTCGAGAAACACACATTTTGTTTTTCAATAGCCTGGAAAATTATCATGTTTGGTTGAAATTTCTGTTTTATTTGTATGAGAGCACCTTCAGAGAGGGGAGAGGTCTCGAACCACCAGAGAAAAATCTTGCCTCCAAAAACCCCCACATGCCAAATTTGGTTCCATTTGCTTGATTAGTTCTCGAGTTATGCAGAAATGTGGAGAGTCAAGGGGTCAAAACCATCATAAAACAATCCTGCCTCCAAAAACTCCAAGATGCCCAATTTGGTTCCATTTGCTCTTTTAATTCTCGAGTTATGCAGAAATTTGTGTTTCATTTGTATGAGAGCCCCCTCTCCTCCCCCCGTTTCAGAGAAGAGAGGGGTTTCTTACTTTCATAAGAACGTTCTCCGACCCCAAAAACCCCTTCATTCCTAATTTCCCGCTGATCGGTTTAGTTGTTTTCGAGTCTAAAAGGTTCAGACAGACAGACAGACAGAAATTCATTTTAAATTTATCGACTTTTATAATATTGAATCTCTTTGCCCTGAAAACCAGATTCAATTGATATTGAAATCTGTTACCACATTAATCCGGACACCTTTAAATCATTGTAACTTTTGAAATATTGCATGTAGGAGTGAAAAATTTCACTGTGGTATAGCTGAGAGTCTACGATGAAAAAGACTTTGATTGATGTTTACATTTCAAGATGGCGACGAAAGAAAAACAAGTGCGCGAGCGAATTTTGTACGGGCGTACGGCAAATCCTGACGTGTCAATACGGGACCTTGCAAAAACATTGGATTTGCCTAAATCCACTGTTCAAGATGTGCTCAAATCATTTTCGGAACATGTGACGGTGCAGAGGAAACCGAGAATCGACAAAAACATTGGCCGCGCTGATCCTATCATGGACCGAAAGGTGAAAAGGATATTACCAAAAATCCCAAATCTCTCCATTCGAACGGTGGCTCGTAAAATAGGGATCTCGCCTGGTTTTGTCCAAAAATCAAAACAACGTTTGGGACTTGTTTCCATGCGTTGTTATGGACGATGAAACTTATGTCCTCGAGGATTTCAAGCAGCTTCCAGGGCTGCCTTTTATTCTGCTATGGCCAGAAATGATCCAACTGAGCATTTCAGAACGAAAAAGGCATCGAAATTTCCCGAAATTGTGTGGCAAACAATTTGCACGTTTGGCAAAAAAAGTAAATCTTTCGTCATTACAGGCACAATCAACAAGGAGATCTATCAGAAAGAGTGTTTGCAGAAATGATTGCTACCCTTCATCAAAAGTCACAAAGAGAAACCTTTGTTCTGGCCCGATTTGGCATCATGCCACTATTTGGAACATTGTACCAAAAACCTCAAACCCGCCAAATTGCCTGAGCTACGACCAATCGAGAGATATAGGGCTCTGATGAAGCTTTCTGGAAAGAAGCAAGGAATCAAAGACATCAAACACTTCCAGCAAATTTGGACAAAGACGGCTTCTACTATTTCTGAAGAGTCTGTACAAACCCTAATGGATGGAGTGAGGCGCAAAGTTCGAAAATTTTATGCAAACACCGAATAACTTTGTTTTGTCTTCACGAATTGTTAAAACACATCCCATGAATCTGAAATAAACAACTACGACGGAAATATAATGCGAAATTTATGTTTTATTCATGTTTTGAGGTGTCCGGATTATTGCGGATACAGACCTTAACCCCAATTTGTTTATTTAGTGGAAAACCAATGTCTAACTAAAACTTACTAATTAAAAACTAGGTGACTCATTTAAAACTAGATGACAAACAATTAACAACTCTGAAGTACCCAACTTATAAATAAACCGTTTTATTCCACAGCTTTTGCGCTGAACCAAATTACGTGCATCTCAGCAATTTTTCAATAGTTTTCAATTTCCTCTTGAATACTAAATTCTTAAGCACACAGAAAAAAAAATTTAACAAGTGCGTAAAATTTAGTTTCGTTTAATTCCAAGCCAAAAGAGGCGTAAACGATGAAATTGTTTGCAATCTTTCATCCGCCATACAACAATGTTTGCAATTCTTCTTACAATAGACTAGATTCAGGCGTTAATTGGCTAAAATTTACATGAAATCTCGATTTTTCAAATAAACGTATCTGATTTTGTAAACAAAGAGGGGAAGTAAGATTCAGACGTAGATTTCACAAAAGTTTCAGCACCCTCACAGAAAGTAGCATCATCATCATGTTAGGGAAATGTTATTCCTTGTGATGGTGGCCCTAGTTTGCATTAAAGTGCTAAGGATTTCAAGAATTCAACGTTTGAATCTTACTTCCCCTCTTTGTTTGCAAAATCAGATACGTCTGTTTGAAAAAGTGCTCGAGAAATATCCCATTGCTGAATCTAGCATTCCCTTTATGTGGATTAGATAACGCTGAAAATTAAATGTTTCTTTTTATCTACAATCACTGCAGTAAACAATAACTGGTTGAGGAAACTGAATTTTTGTTTCACTAAAATACCACCCCTTAGTATGTTACGCAAATTCATGTTACCAAGTAGTCGCAAACGTCCCGAAAGATTACCATACAATAAAGTTGCCTATCAGTCACCTGCAATCTAATTGGGTTAACATAACTGCCATTAGGGTAAATCAAACAATCCCACACCGAGGCTGATGGTTAAGTGTTAAAATACACATACGCCGCACAGGTCGTATAATCCGTTAACTTATGCAGGAGAAACACGCTAGCTCAGTGCCACACACCACCCGTGGTGCATCGAATCGGGCATAGTAAAAGCGGATTGCATCGTCAGGTGCTAGGATGCCAGCACGCGAACCAAATCGGGTCGTGTTTCCTTCAGCTAGGTAACTAGCCCCCTTGCCTCTTGCGGCGCTGAATCTGAGAGACCAGCAAAACTTCATTTATACACACAAGTTGAGTTTCGCTTGCCGTTGTCCTCGGTAATCCATACCGTACCCGGCGGTCGTTCAGGACGAACCGGCAATCGCGTGGCAAAATGAAAATGGATCGTTTCGGTGCTAATAAATGTTACGGTTTCCATTTACCACGACACGGACGGTGAAGGTGGACTGATTCTTCTGTTAGTTGACGATGAAGCTCATCACGGTGGCCTGATGAGTGAACTCAAGAATGGTGGTTGAAATTCACACCGCATGTTTGTTGAAATTTTCAATTTACGAGAGATATGCTTGTGTGTCTATGAAATTGAATAGCTACGGCCATAATGATTATTCAATACAAAATAATTAGAGGTGGATTATATAAGAGATTTAACCGCGAGGTTCACGTAGGACCGCGTTGGTGTACTAGCAATAACGGTTTCATCTAATTTATACATATCAAAACACATATTGGGAGCTGATATTAAAATATTTTCATTACTTCTCTTTGAGGAGGTGGACCTCTCTCTCCCGTCCGAGATTTTTTATTTTGACTCGATGGACATACGCTAACAATGATTCTTTCGATTAATATCCCGTGATACAAAGTGTACTCATGTATGCCACCAATTCTATCTGATAAGTGTGACTCTTTCTCTTTTAATGATCATGGTGCCCAGATAAGATATGGTCCAAATTTGCGGAAAAAGAAAATAGTATTTTTTTTCAGTTCGACTCTACTGGATAATCTTTGTCTAATTATTCACAATTTGTTACCCGTTTTTGAGGACCCGGAAAGGGAAAGCCATATTTTCAACCTGTTCACATGCAGATTTGTATGGAAGCAAAAGTAAGTCTTTTTAAAGTAAATAACTGAACTACTTATACTAATAGCAATAAATTAATAGTTCATTGAAAATTTCTTTTAAGTTTCGTTGGTCAAATGATGTATGAATGTAGTATTTCTGTTCAGTCGAACAAGAGTTATTAACGTTCAAAAACCTTTCACTTTTGCGTACGCTCTCATTTTTCAAAATTATGAAATGACACCTGGTAATGAAAAGAGAAAAGTAGTTCTACGTTAAAAATAGACGTGGGGTAGTGGTGAACCAGCCCAGGAGGCTGAAAGCCACTTTAATAAAGATAGTAAATAATAATAAACAGACGTCGGGTGTTGTGACGGCCGGGTATTAATGATACACAACATTAATTAAACAACTTCTATTCACAAACAATTCTTTTTTACTGTTCACGCGGCGAAGGCGTACTACTCATGGCGATGACAAAAAGGTGTAACCACAGAGAACAGACATTGATGTCCATATACTTATTCCTGAAAAACGTGTGTAAAAGTTAATATGAGGCAGCCGGTATAAGTAGCAAGTGCAGACAAAAACAAACTAAATTTGTCAAGATTATGTGCTAGGCTTCTGTAATGATAAACATTTACATGACAGTTATCGCACAACTGCAGCGCCGCCTACCAGGAGCATAATACGACGACATACATTTGAAATGTTCTGTTTAAAGTTTTACACAAGTTGCAGACCGAATGAACGATGAACGTTCTGTTCTCTGTGGTGTAACCACAGGGAGCAAGGGTTTGTATAAAAACAAGGTATGGTGAGCAATTTTATTATGGTATTTATAGACAAGGTTACTATTACGATATAATCTCTGGGGAGGTTTAGTAACCCGACAAGATCGTCGTAGAGGTGGCACTGACTCCGAAACACCAACTCGGTAGTCAAAGACGTCAACGTCGTAGCAGCATCATGGTAAAGGATCCCCGGTTCTACTCTTATATTCAAGATATTCAGAATACAACGTATGTGCCAGATAATAGTCTTGCAGACGACGATGATGATATGGAAGAATTTTCAGCTGGCAATGACGACTTTATTGAATCATTTGAAAAAGATAAATATGGTGATGCACTGGATCAAATGGACTAGAGTGAACGAATCAATCTCATGAGTCTATAAATTTGATAATGGAAATAATAAGGAAGAAAACAAACATGAAAAAGTTGCCCCGCTCCGCTAGAACTTTACTGAAAACTTCGAGGAAAGCAACTTCTGAAATCGTTGAAATTGCTGGTGGACAGTTCTGGTATAAAGGTATCAAGCAAAGTCTACGTGATTTGAATTGATTTGAACTTCAGCCACGACTTTTCGGGAAGCTGCTTTCATCTCGAAGCAACTTTTCCTGTTCCGTAACGGACTTTGCATTTGGCCAAAGCACAACACTTCCGTTCCTTGAAACTCGCAGCCATTTATCCGGAACAACCGATAATTCCTTGCTTCTTCGGGCGTTAGTCGTTTCTACGACGGCGAATGGCATTTTTGTAAGCTACGAAGGTTTTTATTTATTAAGAAACCATTATTTTTTTATTGTGAAACTTCTTACCTTAATGTATCCCTGAAAAAATATGTTGAAAGCAGTTGATTGAGAGTCACCAGTTTTTATGTCACAGCTTATTGAGGGTTGGAAGAAAACTGATGTGAAAACAAAACAAACAACAAATGTCAAATCAAGTTCTCAAAAAGTTCCAGCATGGACTGTACGTCAACTATCAAGTTCAAGTCATTCTTGATATGAACTTTTTATGAATTTGAAGTTCAGAAACAGTTCTTTCTTTTACGATCTGAACAACTTGATTTGTGGAATCATTACATGGAGTTAAAAACCTTAGTTTTCCACAAAGTCCATATGGAGCCGTGGTATGTGTACTGGTTATGAAGACGAGGACCCGAGATCGAGACTAGCAGTAAGTACTTAAAGTGTTCAATTTAAAAAAACATATAATGATGCATAAAACAAAAATCATTCTTTAGCATCACAATGGGATGGCCTATTAGAAAAAAAAATTCACAAATTAATCAATTTTCCTTTTATTTCGGCCAAGTTATTTTTACAGCTGAATAGCATTCATTACAGCGGTATCAATGAACTTTTTGTGAACTTTGAAGGCATGCTTTTTAAAGTACACATAGCTATTAGGAGTGAACCTACAAGTTCGGTTAATTACTTAAAAAGTGAGCTGAACAGAATTCTATTCATGATCTTGTGGTGAGCTGATTAAGCCAATAAAATCCCTTTTAAACGAACTTTTTGTTGCTTGGGATTAGTTGCCTCAGCGAGACTCGTAACAACAACAGCAGCAAAAGTGGCTGGTTCGCAGCGTTCAATGAACTTCGTTTCTCCACTGAATCTCCCCGTAGATCAGCGCCGTACATAGCCAATATGGCGCTCCCAGATTCACTAATCGTCAAGACTTAAAGCATACCGCAGCTTTCCAAGATTTTCGGCGATCCTTCCGAATTTCTACTTATCTTTCGACAGGAAATCTTGCACACGTAGTCGGTCACAGTCCAGGAACTGACGCACAGTAATATCCACCTTGGTTTATTTTTCCATTCTTCGGCAGAAGCAGGTCGGGTCTCGATCTGTCGACCGAACACGAGCATAAAGGGTGAACACGAAATTATTGCGACACATTCAACAGGATATAACTTTTTTACCATTGGGTAAAAATTAACCAAATTTTGCACACTTTCTCATTGATGTGTATTGTTTACATTCTTTCAAACTCGGAAGTCGTTGAGAAAAATGTTGAACACTCACCACTCAACCGTCTCCAGAGTGTTGAAGCGGTTCCAGCTGCGGTTGACGTTGGACCACGGCAAAGGAGCTGGAAGAAAACCGGGACCGGAGAACAAAAAGACAGAGGGAAAGGTGAAGCAGATCATTAAAGCAAATCCCAACGTCTCAAGCCGTGATTTGGCTAAAAGATCGGCATGTCGCAGAGTTACGTCCAGAATGCAAAGAAGAGAGCTGGACTACATACATCCAAGGTACAGAACTTCCCAAACCGCGATGAGCGGCAACAATCGACGGCTAAAACTCGGGCACGGAAGCTCTACGAGAAGATGGCTGCTGTGTTATGTACGACGAAACGTATATAAAAGCCGATTTTAAGCAAGTTCCGGGGTTGGAGTTTTCACCGGCAAGAGCAAGTTCTATGTGGACGACAAATTTAAGAAGAAGAAAATGTCGAAGATCGCCCCAAATATCTCATTTGGCAGGCCATCTGCTCTTGCGGACTGAGAGTGAGCCTTTCGTGACAAAGGGCACAGTAAATGTAAGATCTACAAATCTGAGTGCCTCGAGAAGCACCGTTTGCCGTTCTTGCAGCAGCACGACGAAGCTCCGCTATTTTGGCCAGATATGGCATCATGCCACTCTTCTAAAAGTGTCCTGGAGTGGTATGAGGCCAATTCTGTCCATTTTGTTCCAAAGGACATGAATCCGCCAAACGGTCCGGAGCTGCGCCCGGTGGAGCAGTACCGGGCAATGATGAAGCGGGAACTTCGGAAGAGCAAGAAGACAGTCAAAGACGAGAAGGACATGTTAAGAAAATGGAAAAAAAAAAAACTGAGAAACTGGTACCGGATGACACTGTAAAGACTTTAATGGAGGGCATCAAGCGAAAATGCGTTCAATTTTACACTCAAGGCTCCATCGATTACGTTTTCTTTTGATTTTTGAAGTAAATATATGTATAAAACTACCCTAAAATTTTGGTTTGAATCTAAACATTATAAGAAAATTGGCATGACATTTTCGGTGTCGCAATAATTTCGTGTTCGCCTTTTAGATCGTGACGTCCTCGTTGATGGATAAACATCTTGACAGATACGCGTTTTTTCGTCTACAATGTGCAGACTTCTTCAGATGTCCCGTTCTAATAACTCGACTGACAGACACACGAGGCACTGAAGAAGTCTGCACATTGTAGACGAAAAACGCGTATCTGTCAAGATAAGCAAAGGTAGTTGGAATTAAATGGAAAATACTAATTTTTCTTCTCATTTCTAGTTACAGGTATTCCACTAACCTGCTCAAATCCTCTAGAATTCATTCGCACTTGTAAGTGGCCCCAACAGTATCCCTACCTAAGTAGCACACTACGATCAGAATTAGTTGTAGTTACTTGATTATAACTTAGAAAGTCATATTTATGTTATCTCAACTGAATGGCAACTTGTGTGCTACTAGGGTACTGTTGGTTTAAATCGGTCCTCAAACTCGGTGTTTTAACAAATTTTTGTATTCTGCTGATATAAACCACCCACACTCGTAAGTGGCCCCAACAGCATCCTTATTGTTGGTGTAAATCGGTCGTCAAACTCGATGTATTAACAAATATTTTTGTATTTTCATGATATGAACCATTCACACCTGTGATTGGCCCCAACAGCATCCCTTCTGTTGATTTAAATCGGTGCCACAATTTGAATAGCTTTATTATGCATCTCTGCACTGAGAATATATCGGGAACATAGTTAAATATCTTATTCGCTGCCGACGTCAGTTGAATACAGCACACCGTTTACCAACACGAATCCCGCTGCCAACCCAACCATTTTATCCAACATCCCAGTGATTTCTTGTGGAAGTGCAGAGGTGTTCTCTGCATCCAATAACGCGAGTATCACGTCAACATATTCCCTACTTGACCTGCATTCGGGCGAGGCCTGCGCCGGTATTGCCTTAGTTTGAGATCACCAGTTTTTACACATAGAGGATGTATGCTAGTCTCAAGCATCATCTCTTGCATACTCTCATTGTTATGTTATGTATTCTCCGTGCGTGGAGTAACGATTATGATGTGGAAGGAGATGTTCGCTCATCACCATGAGGCACCAAGACTGGACATTAATGTTTGCTAGAATAAAAGATATGAAGAGAAAGTGTTGATAGTTCCTTCAGTGTACGGTAGTGGTAGCATTGAAAATTGAGCGATATCCATTAATCATACTGAGGGTATACAGTATCGCAACGCTTCACGGTATTTCTCTCCGAGTTCTTTTCGTCAGAGATGACGAGAAAAAACCTGAGTGATATCAGACGTTGCGGATCAAAGCAAACCCAAAAAAGGGGAGAGTTCCTCTCCGATGTGCGCATCAAAACAGAGAGCATACAAACGACCGCTAGGAACTATCACAAAGCTATTAGTAGTACATGAGCGCGTACCAACACGTTACTTTTGCCTGTTGAGGTGACGGATTCGTCCGTGCCTCGACCTGCCCCGCAGTGGGATGTTAGGCACAGATAACGTCCTTGGTTCGAGTACTACTTTATCCATGCCCTTTCGCTCAATTTCCAATGCTTCTATTCTATTTCCAACCTACCGTACACTGACGGAACTTTCAACACTTTCTCTTCATATCTTATATTCTAGCAAACATTACTGTCCATTCTTGGTGCTTCATTATGATGAGCGAACATCTCCTTCTACATCATCTTTTGGTTCTTTGTGTAAGAACAGCTGATCTGGCAATAACGGAGTACACGGAAAGAAATGACGTGGGATTGAAATAACAATCTCGATAGTTGATACCTATAATGAACACATTTTTGGTTCAACCACAAAATATGTTTAGTGCAAAGTTATTTTTGACTTGAATCAACCATACTTCAGAGTTAAAAGAGCCTTTTTTTATACATCTGTCATAGGGTTGAATCAAACCCAAAATGTTATAATTTCAAACAGTGTGTATACTTGAAGCAACTATACAAAAAATTAAAACAACAACCTGGTAGTTTTCAGTTCAGTTCAGTCCAGTTCGAGCTCACCATGGCGTCCGACGAGGAAAATTATTCGGACGAAGGTCTTAAAATTAGATTCAAAGCATAGTAAATTACATTATGTAAATGAAAAGCTGTATTTTTTAATGTGTAACTTTGTTGAGCTATTATTGGAACAATAAAAATATAAACAAAATCGGTCTTAAATCAATCCCAAATTATATAATGAATTAAATGGCATCCTCATTCAAGCGATTTCAGAACCGAAAATCTTATTCAGAAACAAAATTGAAATGACCCTAAGCATATTCAAACCAATTATTGTTATTCAGTTGGTTCAACTATAATCATGGTTGAATTAACTGGCACTGTAAGCCATCTGTCAAAATATCAAGAATATTTTCTTCGACATAACCATTGTATAGTTGATTCAACCATATTTTACTGACATTGATTCAACCATACATTAGTTAAATCAATCTAAAATGTATAATTGTTACAAATATGCATATGGGTTATCGAAAAATCAATCCACAAGTATAGTTGATTTTAGATAAAATATTATTGATTGAAATATACTTTTTTCTCCGTGTAGCAACCTTCGTGGCGGTCAATCATGCTCATTGCTTATGTCCCAGGCCACGAACGTACGCTTATTGTATTGAAGTTGAAAGAATTAAATATGCCAAAAGCTTATCAATGGGTTTATAGTTTATTGTCTGAAAGTTTGAAAAGGATCGGTCAACTAGGTAATTTTCTACAGCGTTTTTTTCCGTGATGCAGTTTGACGTGGGACACCCTGTATCCAGTTTAGTTTTTGAGAAAAAGTATGATTTTAAGAAATTCGATCAAGTTTGAGTCAACTGGATTTGGCTTGCTTCACTCTAAATGAACAAAGGGATGGAAAAACATAAATAAGCAGCCGTGCCGTCTTAGCTTTATAATGCGTCAATCCATCCAGCAGGGCACTTTTCACAAAATTAAAAAAAAAAACATGTTTTTGTGATGTACCAACAGCCGTACCATGGCGTACCTCCGAGGATTTTGAACGTACCTGTCAGAATTCCTTGTTTTTAGGTGCCCTGCTACAAAAAGCTAAGAAGCCACGGTGCAATACAGCAACTCTATTTTTCGGCTGCCATCGTCGCTTATTAACGTATTCGTATGAATTCAGATCAAACAAATCAAAGCTAAAGCCAGGTAGGAGTTTTTCATCTACACTTCCGTTTCATTTTGCATCAATTTTTGAGTACAATTGTATACCATCTCTTTTTCATCTGAAAATGTTACTCATTTTTTTGAAAATTGAGTAACATTTCCTTAAAGAAATAGAGAAAGTAAACAATTGGGGATTTTAATTTGAAAAAAAACATTGTTTTTCCATCTGTATCAATAATGAGCGTTCTTCCTAGCACAAAAATATTTTTTATGAATCTCAACTACTTTTTCTCGATTTTACACAAGACAAATCTACAATGTCAGACTTCTTCAAGTGAAAAAATCTAATCATTTTTATTTTTACAAACCGACATGCAGTTTCACAAAGTGACAATTATTGAAAGTGACACCACTTAATTTTCAGTAACGGGGGCTTCCATTATGACATAAATGTCAACTTACACACTTAGATTTTTTTACAGAAATCTGTAAAGTTTTACCGAGTTCTCAACAGCTGAACGTTCGGTAATCCAATTTAACGGATATCGGTGAAAATTTACCGAAATCCGTAAAATCGGATTACCGAATCTGTTGAGAATTTGGTAAAACTTTACAGATTTCTGTAATATAATCTGAGTATGTACATTGGCATGATTGTTTTTTCGGATTGTAGTTGACGATAAATCTACGAAAATAATGAAAAACTAAAGTTGCCTTATATCAAGGTACGCCTGTAAATTGAGTAACGGATTTCCCAGCTGCTGAAAGCCATTGAAAGCCATTCGAAGCTATTCGAAACATTCAATACCCCCATTACGATTGGTTACGTCCGTCGTCGCGTATTTGCGCGAAATGCACATTGAATTCCAAGTATCCTACCCCCCCTCAAAACCGAAAGCGTTGCACCGAGATTAATTACAAATACCAACCTGGATCGTTGCTGTGGCAGGCAGAGCTGATTGGGTCGTCCCGATGCTCGACTGCCGGGTGTTTTGACCGATTGTGACCGACTGTGGTGCGGACTTCCGTATCTGCAAAAGGAGACGAAAAAATAAAATTCGAAACTTAGTAACTAGGTATGTTGAAACCATTTGTGCAAATCGCAACCAGCAACGGGTGACAGAGCGTGTATTTAGTGTAGCAGAAGGTGTGGGATGGGGGGATTGGAGGAAATTTTCTGTTTGTAGGTGGTATAACTCGGTCAGCGAGGTGTGATTTCCTCGGAGTGCACTTTTTCATTCCACTCAATCCCGAGTCGGGAACCCAAACGAACCAGGGAGTCGGTAATCTACTGGCTCCCTCGTTGCCGGATGGCTCGGTGCGGTTACACAAGAGCTCATCGCTCAGAAAAGTAAATTAAAATCGCATAACGTTCCATCGCAATGCTGAGCTTTCGGGAAGAAGGATGTCGCAGTCGTCCGACTCGGTCGCCTGGAAAATGGAATCAACGAGAGTTAGTTCCAACTCTGGTGTGGATTACATTTTGCACCTCGACCTGTTTCCTTTTTTCACTTTTTGCCTTTGGACCCTTTTTTTTTGGTTGGGAATAGTTGATCCTGCCGACAGACGAAGCTCTCTTTAGCATCACATCTCTGAGTGGTACCCTTTGTCTTGTTCCGTTTCACAAAGGGGATGAGCGGAAGTTTTAAATCAGTAGTGCAATGATTTTGCATACTTCTTCGTCTCCTGTCTTTCACACAAACACACACACACGGCTAGGGATGAGTGTTGAATAATGAAAAGTTATTTTAATGAATGCTCATGTACTTGACCCCGAAATTCATAAGCCACAGTTGGCTTCAATGAAGAGCTGCTCCGGGTGCTGAAGCTTTTTGCATTACAAAGGAGTTAATTAATGTGAGTTATGGGTTTTAAGTTGTTGAAAAGTGTGGGACAGTAAGCCTTCTGTCGTCATTTATCACAAGATGCGTAGCAATAGTTTTCTAACTAGATTAGGTACCAGTCTTACATCAGCGTTTTTCGATCTATGGGGTGCCCTCAGAAGGGTCACGGAAAATTAATCTTTTGTAAAACGGTGCTGTCAAAATGTATTGATTTAATTTAAACCGAATGATTGTCCCACCCAAAAACGTATTCGAATACTGCTCTATCTGAACGACTAAAATATTCGTAGAAATCTGAACTTATATCTTCACAGAAAAAAATAATTAAATTTAACAAGCGCGTAAAATTTCGCCTCGTTTAATTTCAAGACAAAAAAAACGTGAACAACGAAATTGTTTGCAATCTTCCATGCGCCATACAACAATGCTTGCAATCTTTTATACAACAGACTAGATTCAGGCGTTATATGGCTTATATTTACATGAAATATTCCATTATTTTCTGCCAATTCTAGCATTCCCTTTTTGTGCACTAGATAACGCAGAATATTCAATGTGTCGTTTTATCGGTGTTGCTTATTTATCTTTCCACCGAAAGTGGCCTAACTAAACAAAAATAACCTGGGTTATGTACACAGTTTGAAAGAAACATGTAATTTTCTGCGTTATCTTATGCATATAAATGCAATGCTAGATTGTGCATTAGTTCAAGGGATACTTCATGTAAATTTCCAGATAACGCCTGAATCTAGTCTGCTGTAAGAAATATTTCAAGCGATTTCGTTGTTAACGCGTGCTTTGGCTTACAAGTGAACGAGGGGGAATTTGCGCGTTTGTTGAAAGTCATTATATATAGTCGGCACAGATAAAAAGAAACCTTTAATTTTCTACGTTATCTAATGCACATTAAGAGAATGCTAGATTTGGCAGAAAATATTGGGAAATTTTTCGATAACTAAGTCAGATAACGCCCGAATCTAGTTTAGCCATATAACAGACTAGATTCAGGCGCTATCGGACTCAAATATTCTTGAAATATCCTATTAATTTATGCCAAATCTAGCATTGCATTGCATTTAATAACGCGGCAAATTAAAACTTTCTTTCGAACGGTGTACGGTCACTTTTATCGCGAGTCGCGGACATTCGTGCTTGAGTTCTAAGTTAGTATTCCAAGTGATTGAAGAAAGTAATCAGTGTTTTGTACAAATACATCATTTTCAAAAACGCCAAAGCTGAAGTCCCGATCAAGGTTTGTTGAAGGCCATCATCCTAGTCGCGTTATAGATTGTTAAGGGTTGGTGTGGAAATTAAAAGTTAATAATAAATGATAATTTCGATAATAGATTTGATAGTCGCGAAAACTCCCAACTTCTAACTTCCAACTGAAGCAGACATCGCTATCGCTATCGCTATCGCAATGTAAACGTTGCTCTTCAAGCCACAGATGCAGATGCCCGGCCACAACAGATATTTCTTCACGAAATTTGACAGTTTAATGTGCTTGAAAATATCTGCCACCTTTCTCCGTCCGGTGGCCGTATAAAATTACTGTCCAGAAAGCTGTTTAAAATCTGTCTTGACGTAAGTTTCATCTTCCGGGACCACACAATCTTCGTCAGCATCGTCGTGTACAACTTTCGCGATCGTGCTTTGGCTGACGTGTTTTGTTTATCATCGCGATTTGGAGTCATTGGAATCCAGCTCGTTTTTAGCTCTATCCACGGTTGAAGGCGCCACTCCCAGCTTCTTTGCGACATCTCGGACGGAGAGGTTGAGGTTCCGCTCGAAACAGCGGGCAACTCTTTTTGCTGTCGCTGTGGCCTCCGGCTTTCGATGTCCCCCACATCCAGCTTTCCTAGCTGTCGAAAAACGTTCACCGAACACTTTTAATACGTTAATAACAGTTGATTTAGCCACATTCAATAATTCCGCCAACTTGGTGTGAGAGTAGTGTGTATACCATATACCCAGGGAGTCGAGAAATTTTCCTTAACAAAAATTCCTAGAACAAACCGGGAATCGAACTCAACCACCCCCAATGTTGCTTTGTAGCTGTGCCTTTGCCGACTGAGCTAAGAGAGAACCCTGTTTTTCTATCACAGATTTCTAAAGTGAGTAAGGGATGTCTGATATGTAAGTATGCGATAGCGATAGCGATAGCGATAGCGATAGCGATAGCGATAGCGATAGCGATAGCGATAGCGATAGCGATAGCGATAGCGATAGCGATAGCGATAGCGATAGCGATAGCGATAGCGATGGCGATAGCGATAGCGATAGCGATAGCGATAGCGATAGCGATAGCGATAGCGATAGCGATAGCGATAGCGATAGCGATAGCGATAGCGATAGCGATAGCGATAGCGATAGCGATAGCGATAGCGATAGCGATAGCGATAGCGATAGCGATAGCGATAGCGATAGCGATAGCGATAGCGATAGCGATAGCGATAGCGATAGCGATAGCGATAGCGATAGCGATGCGATAGCGATAGCGATAGCGATAGCGATAGCGATAGCGATAGCGATAGCGATAGCGATAGCGATAGCGATAGCGATAGCGATAGCGATAGCGATAGCGATAGCGATAGCGATAGCGATAGCGATAGCGATAGCGATAGCGATAGCGATAGCGATAGCGATAGCGATAGCGATAGCGATAGCGATAGCGATAGCGATAGCGATAGCGATAGCGATAGCGATAGCGATAGCGATAGCGATAGCGATAGCGATAGCGATAGCGATAGCGATGGCGATAGCGATAGCGATGCGATAGCGATAGCGATAGCGATAGCGATAGCGATAGCGATAGCGATAGCGATAGCGATAGCGATAGCGATAGCGATAGCGATAGCGATAGCGATAGCGATAGCGATAGCGATAGCGATAGCGATAGCGATAGCGATAGCGATTCGAACGAACCCGATAATCCACCAGATCCCCACATAGGTGTTTCATCCATCGTAGCCTTAAGGCTCGAACGCAGTGATAACGGCAGCGGAATAGCCCAATCTGACCAAACCTGCTTGTCGGATAGAAAACTGATTAGATTAGAAAACTGATTAGAAAGTTTATTCCAATTGAACATATAGACGTCATTTACGACAACGGTCAAATTAGCCGTTTCCGTTGTGTTTCCGTCCATATTGCGTTTGGGCCTTTAGGCTGGTCAGCTTTCTCCAAAATTTGTTCTCGTCCATGATATTAGTGTCTGTTTTATCACTTACTATCATACGCAATGACAAGCATTTCGAGTCAACGCACGATGCTTATATGACTACTCGATTTTGTATAGCTCATTAGAGTTTGTGTTTCCAGCCCAGCTGTGTTTAAATCGCAAGTGATCATCAAACAAAGTTAAAGTCATTTTCAAAAGAATCAAAATGATTATTTTGAATAGTGTCAATTGCAGTGTCTTACTGTCCATATCATAATTACAACTTTTAGTAATTGTAACCCATCGATCTGAGCCTAAAAAATTACATATCATGTCCTACATCAAAAGAAGCAAATATTGTCTCTTCATTTGATACTCAAAATCTATCCTACACAGTTTTTTTTACAGAAATCTGTAAAATTTTACCGAACTCTCAACAGTTGAACGTTTGATAATTCGAATTAAAGGATTTCTGTAAAATTTCAAAAATTTCTGTTATTTTGTTATAGATAACTGTAACATTTCACCGAAGTCCGTTAAATTTGATTACCGAACGTTTAGCTGCTAAGAATTTGTTCAAATTTCTCAAATTTCTGTAAAAAATCTAAGTGTGTACCTAGATAAAATCTAGGGTTTTTTTCATTGAGGCGAATCTAACATTGAGATTCTATCCGGTCCCGCTTTTTTTCATTTGTTACTGCGCCATTACAAAACTTTCGAGGGATTCTTTAGTACAGATCGAAACACAACAGTGCTGACTAACATACTTTACAAATAGTAGAACGTAAAACGTAAAGATGATTGTAATATGAATGAAGGAGTAAGTAATCAAAGAGAGTCTCTCAATGTTAGATTCGCCCGAATGAAAAAAAAACCGGAGAAATTGAATATTGTTATTGACAACAGCACAGGTGATAATGAACATCCATCGAAGAATGCACAAAACCAAATAATGACTTCGAAACTCAGTGGCAGGGATGCCAGATATTTATTTCAAATTTCTGCGATACAAATTTGAAATGTCTGGGAATGTCTAAAGTTTCGATCTCGAGTATTTTTTTCAAGCAGACGTATCTGATTTTATGGGGCGTCATCCAGGATGTGACCCTCTCCATTTCGACTCTTGTTTATCCGCTGCCAAACTACAAAGCAGCGTAATATAATATCGTTCTAATGAAATGCATGCATTCACACATTCACTGTTCGCAACAGCGAATAAATTGCGTATATCGTGCTACTCCTAGTCACCGCAGCTAACCGAACGTCGCATCAGTCGCATCAGTAGCAGTAGTTACAGTTTCCCATCGTCCCTCCTTCCCCTCTTTTCTTTTTTTTCACTAACCCCGAGCTGCCGCGGGTAATCGGCTTCCCCTCCCATACTAACCAATCAGCATAAACTATGTTTGTATTGCGTTGCGCAATGATAGCCAATCAGAAACGGCTGACGCAACATTTCAACTATAAAAGTAGAGTATAACTCTGAATTTGGATCAGTATTTTTTTAACAGTGAACGAATAAACATAAAAGTAAAGAAACGTAGTGTTTTTATCACAAGAAGAAAGTGCCCCTTTCGATATCCAGGCTGGAGCCGTCTGTTCGTAACATGGTGTTGCAAGTTTGCTGCGTTTTGACAAGAGTTGATATAATAGTTCTTTTCAGAACTCGAACGCACAACCACAACCCATTCCGCATCTAAATCATCCGTCCGTTCACTTGTTGTTGGCGATGGGCCAAAGCAAGTCCCTATCCGTGCGTCGGTGAAGTGGCACGCCAATTGATAGTCCACCTCATCGATTGATGTTGGCAGCGGTCAACCGAGTACAGCCTGTGTGTTGGCTACATCAAACACTCACCTTAAGCCAAACGAAATAACAAGTATTCCTTGTCGTCACCAATGGCATTAAAAATTATTTGGTCAAACCAATCAATGGCAAAAGGTTTGTGAAAAATGTGCGATCTCCGAAGAAAAAAAAATCTGATCTATGATAATGATCGACAGGATGACAGGTTTTGGCGGGTGTAACAACAAGAAATACAACACCAGAGCGAGGAACGCAAAGTTGGTATATTTTAGCTAGTTCTATTCAAGTTTCGCTGATGCAAATCAGGTATAAAGTTGAACTAAAAATAGACCACCGCCGAAGATGCCCTTAGCACTTTCATTCAAACTGGAGCCACCAACACAAGGAATAACATTTCCCTTAAATCATGGTGATGCTACTTTCCGTAAGGGTGCTAAGAATAATGAGAAATTTACGTTTGAATATTACTTCCCCTCTTTGTTTACAAAATCAGATATGTCTGTTTGAAAAAGTACTCGAGATATATTTTTTTAGTGGAGTAGTGGACTGAATAAGTTCAGCAAGATCTGCAAACAAAAAATATTTAATTTGATGAATAGGATCGCTTATATGATTATATTTAATGCTTATAATTATAATTAATAACTTTGTTCTGCGTTGACACGCTCTTATCTTTTATACGATTTCCACGCACTCATTTGGTCGTAGATGTGATTCAAAGCAAACATTTTTTTCACTCTGTGAATGTTAATCCTACGATAAAAACATTAGCTGCAACAAAGCTTTTATGAAGCATTTCAAATTTTATAACGGTTATCAAAAGGTGCGACATAAAATAGTTTTATATTTTACTTGACAGTCTGATTTTACGACATTCACATCAAACTGTAACAGCCCCAAAATAAGCTAGAGATGCAATGTTAAAACAATGATAAAATTCCAATAAAACCTCAAAGCATTTCGATTGTGACGTGGGCACTGTATATAAGGGTAATTGGAAGGCCAAGGACACAAAAAAAATTATCAACATGATCAGAATCAGCATCCGGAAAATTGATGTGGCAGCCTTCCAGCGGTCATGTGCTAAAATCAGGACTTAGCTGCGCCACCTGGAGGCCAACGGAGCATATGCTAATATTCATCAAGCTAAGTTTGAAGACTAAGGTCAACCCTCTATATAAAATAAATCAGATAGAACCATAGAACTGCACTTCTTTGTTGTGTTTTTTCCCGAGCCATTCTTTTCATTCCCGCTTGTTGGTGTCCACCCGTTATAATGTTCACCGGTGCTCCAAACAAAATAAATTCCTTTAATACAGTAATCTTACTGTTTGTCTCTACTTATTTAATGTTTCATTCATCAGTTTGAGCTAAGTTCATCGAATATATTCCTCGTATTGCTGTGAGTAAGATAACTAAAACGCACCTATAGCTATTGCTCTTGACATAAAAAATAAGCAGATGGATTCGTCATATTTCCAAAGAATAGATTTTCATTGCACGTGTCATCATTATTTGTTCGAAAATGGTTCCATCATCCACACCCAGAGCTCGCATTGGCACTGCATCTGCGCACTGCCATTTCTTTCCGCGCCCAAGCAATTTCAAATGTGCTCACTCGCTCTCTCCCACTCCCTATTTTCAAAATCCATTCTCCCCATTTCATTTCTGCTTCTCTCGTCAACCTTCACAAGGGGTGATTCAATGAACTACTGAAATTATGTAAACGTCAAAGTCGACGACAGGAAGAGAGGCTGGTTGGGGTGATTCAAAAATGACGTCCATCAAATTTCCAGGTTTTTCAACCCCTCCCCCTCTGTCACGCTTTGTCACAAATATGATTACCCCCCCCCCCAATTGGACGTCACACTTCTGAAAAAAGTATATATGCATATTGATTTTAACGATTTCAATAATAACGTGTATTTTAGTTCAAATTGAATCATTTACATGTGTAAAGTTCTTCTGTCCACGGATAAGGGAAGTGTGTTTTGATGGAAATAACTGGCAGAGATAAGTGAAGATATTTGTACGACATTTTTTCTTCTGTATAAAACGTAGTTTTTAAATATTTTTTTTAAACTGCACTCACTTAAGAAACATTTTAGTTTTGAATTTAAAATAATCTTAGTTAAAAAGTAGAAGAAAAACTTGACTGATTATGATTCAGAAATGCCTATTCAATTAATAATTTCATTGTATATTTTTATTACTCTTGATAAATATTAAAGTTGCGATAGTTTTTTAAGATTCAAAACAAAGCTTTATTAAAATATGGATTGATTCGTAGATTTTTCTCTAGACCACATCGGTATGAGTGGCTACATTAACATCTTTACAACCATCAAACTTACTGAATTACAATGGATAAAATTTAAGAAATGGGGAGTTTTAGTTGAGTTTATATCATTTTTAGATTTTCCAATAATACTTACTTTAAAAATTCATAACTCATGAACCACACTCATGCACTTACACATCATGTATGGAGATAACTCCGGGTCTAATGTGGAAACCGGTGTTTTTCCTCACTTTTGTGCATAAGTAACAGATTTTTGAGCAAAAGTTACCGCATAATCGGGCAAAATCTGGCTTAAACACCATTGACTGATCTCAGTTCCGCTCTGGTGAATAATTAAAGTTTGCAGTGCAAACTTTGTAAAACATCAATTTAGTTTTAAAAGTGCTTGAAATTTTCTAATCAATATTCAGGAAAGATATTTTACACAACATTATTTCACGGTTAAGGAAAATTGTTCGGAACAATCAGAAAAACACCGTTTGTATGGCGAAAAACATCAAACCAACTTTTATGCGATTGCAAATTTTGATATATCGATATTGGATGTTGATCTCGAGATATGGAAAATTATATGGAAACATACATAATTTTTCTTGTAGAGAAGACGCGCAAAACATCATGCCTCGTAGAAAAAGTACTGAAAAATCTTGAAATTACTCAAAAGTCCGAAAAAGAATATGATCAGAAAGTGAAAAAAAAGAAATCATGATTATTCCAACAGAAATAATTGTTTTTGATTGCAAAATTTGATATTTAGAACAATACAATTTGAAAGCGATGAGTTTTTGTTTTTGAAATATATCGAGGATTTTCGTGAGTTACATTGAACAGTCTAGGAAATTCCACTGATATTTCATACTGGGAGATCAAAAAATGATCGCACCTTGACATGGGTTTCAAAAAATCAATATTCCAATTTTGTGGGCAATTTTGGTATAGACGATGTTATTTTTCGATTTTCCTGAGCCCTAGAAATTTTTTGTGTAAAAAATTTGCAATTTCATAATTTTTCAGTTTGCTGGAGATAATTTAAAGCACTTTCCACCACAAGAATATTTTCCTTAGACAATCAGTTATCGAATTTCATAATTTTACCCTATTTTGAAATTTCCATACAGGACTGAAATCATTATTTCTTGTTGATAATAAATTGATTGATTTTTTTTCGCAAAGGATGGTGTTTTATTCAAAGTTCCCGACAGTTTCTCTCAACGTTAAAATTGTGTGCAACACTTAGTCTAGATCATATTTTTTATTGCCAAGAAAATTTCAAGCACTTTTCGATTCCTTAATTATAAACTTTTTTAAAGTAGCAGGTTCTTCCTGACCGCAATCCTTAAGCACTGTCCCATATTCTATAAAATCATGATTTCAAGATTTATAATATTTTTGTTGCTTTCAAAATAGAATATGCTAACTGAAAAGATTGTTCGCGTACGTATTTATTTTTAACAATGCTGTTTTTTCTATAAAAAATGTACATGTTACTCCAAATTCATAGCCTCACCTCTCTGCACAGCTGACGCTCCATGCTGACCAAGATCAACCAACGTCTTCAGCAACTAACGATTATTCCAGAAAGTATAAGCACAGACAGACGTTTAAGCAAGAGCAAAATTAATCAATAACTTTGTGTAAATTTTTCAAATCGCTAGCAAGCGCTAGCGTAAGCAACTGTTGCTTCACTAACGCTACGTAGTTCACTTGGTCGAGGTGCCTAATAATGTGGTGAAGTTGCGGCATCTGCTAGCATGTCAAAATATCACTCGGTCTTTCGCCACATGCCACCCGATATTGACACGATGTTTTGACGTGCAATTATATGCCACAAATCGTCTACAAAACTGACAGATTTGCTTTTTGCTAAATGCTTATTGACATTTCTAGACAAAATAGTCAAAGGTCGAAAGTAACATTTGGTGCTTGATCCCACCAACAAAAATAGCACCAAAAATAGATACAAGGAGTTATTACCCTCCAGTTGGTAGTGGATGTAGATGTTAGGAACCTGGTATTTCCAGGAAATTTAAGTTTTAAGTCATTGTTTACAAATGTTACTTTCGACCTTTTGACGATTTTCTCTAGATTTGCTTGATTCCTTTCAAATTGACGGTTGCGGAAATTTACACAAGTCGAGATTCAAGCTTGAATGGCTGTGGTATAAGCTATACCTTATTTAAACGGTCATTTTGAATATAATGAAATATTTCAACATGTTTTGGCTGCGTCCTTTTGTTTGCTCATTTCTGAATGACAAAGCATAAAAAAGTGCTCAGTTTTTGTGTTACCTATCAAAATGCGCGGTCTTACTCGGAACACCGAAAAAGTATCGTGCACAAATGGTGAACTGTGAGCGGACTCTCCTTAAGAAAATTGGCCAAGGAAGAGAGTATAAGCTGTCGGAGCTGTACGATCTGCGGATCGAAAATATAGAGAAAAGTGTACGTTTGAAGATGCGCCAAAGAGTGGTCGGAAATCCGGTCCTGTTAGTCCGGATATCGATAAAAAGATCTGGGATGGCTCACAAGCGAAAACCAGCGACTTCCGCTCGGGATGTTGCGAAAAAACTAGGGACCTCGTCGAGTAACGTCATGCGTGCAAAGAAAGACTTGGGCTAAAAACATACAGAAAGCAGAAAAAACCCAAAAGAAACCCAAAACAGGCCACGTCCGTGAAACTACGGGCCCGCAAACTCTACGATTCGTTATTGTGTAGAATTCCTGGTTTGTATAATAATGGACGATGTGAAACTAGATTACAAAACGCTTCCCGGACCACAATTCTGTACTGTAAGCGAAGACAAAGACCGAAAAATTCGGAAAGAAGGTTATGGTTTAGCAGGGCAATATGCGAGTGTGGTAAAACATCTAGTCCGTACATCACAACGGAGACGATGAACACCCAGAAATTCGTTGAGGAATGTCTCCAGAAGCGATTATTGCTGATGATCAGGCAGCACGAAAGTCATGCAGTGAATGGTACAAAAGTCAAAATGTATGTTTCGTGCCGAAAAGACATGAATCCGCCGAACTGCACGGAGTCACGGCCAATCGAGACTTTTGGGCTTTAACCAAAGCAAAGCTTCGAAAATTCATAAAACCAGCGGACGACATCCAAATTTTTTAAAAGATTGACCAAAAGTGGTCAAAATGGTGGAAGTACCACTGTGTAGAAGCAAATGGGTCATTGTCAGCGACAGAGAGGCCAGGTCGTTCAGTACCATCCCAAAGCCAACTGGGTCGATTTGAAATCAACCGCCTTGAGCACTAACGCTACCACATTACTTTGACAGTTGTTTCGATTGTCTGTCTACACAATACCTCTAGCGAATAAAAGCGACCACAAAGTAACACTATGAATACTTTAAAATTTAGATCGGATAGCTTAAATTCTATTATCAATTAAGACACATTAAAATTGTAAGTAAAAGTTGAATTTATTTAAAATAATGTTAACTTAAAGTTGATATCTACAGTTCAGCACAAATATTGAAGAATATACAGTTACATTAGACGAAAAACATACGCAACAGAAGGTCTGCTGGCTTAAAAACCTTTTAGTATATCTTTCGGTTTCGGAAGCTTCCGTTTTCAAGGTGCTAATTTTCGATTTGAAAAGTTCTTCACAATAGATTCGTTTTTATATCTTGCCAGTATTCAATACACCACGGTTGGCTTGTTAATTACACAGCGGGTATGCACGACAAAATACAACACAATAGGATTTTCAACAAAATCAAACTTCGACGAAGTTTCAGAATGAAGCACAGCTCATGCGGTTCGTGCTCATTGACGATAAGAACAGTAAATAAATTTTATGCACTCACACAACTAAGTAAAATGTGTATTTTTCATTTACCGTACACCCAAAACTTTTAGACGCCTTTGTTTTCGTATTAACGCTGACAAATTTCAAATGCAAAAATTGTTGGATGTCACATTTTGATAACCCCCCTCCCCCTGTCACATATTGTCACAAATTTGATACCCCCTCCCCCCTAAAGAGTGGACGTCATTTTTGAATCACCCCTTACCCTAAAAGGCAGTGCATTCTCTCTCCTGCGCTGTGATTGGTCGAATTACTTTGGCCTGTGCCTGTCACTTCACTATCGACCCTCGGAAAAGAAAGAAGATTGTTGCTACCGTGATTCGAAAATTAAGTATTTTTATTCAAAAGTGGTGATTTATCTTGACTAAATTGCGGAAAACAAGTGCACATTCGTTCGCTGCCAAGTGCTGGAATCGTTTTACGTCGGAAAAACGATGAAATGCGTGTTGGCTGTGCGCCTGAAGAACGGAAATTAAACGGGACGGGATTATGGTGGGGGATATCGATTTGAAGGTGAAAGTGTTATGCAGGGCCTAGTGTTGATGGGAAAAATACTGTCTTTGTGACTGATGTCTGTCTGTTTGGCTGTTTTGGAGGGGATCTAAACAAACAACACTTCCTGCTCATCTACTGCTGTTTGCTGCTGCTATCTCTTGTGTGGATTACTGCTGCGACTTTAGCTGCTAACGAACGAGAAGTAGAGAAGTGTAACATAAGCGTGAAAGCGAAATCGGTGAAAAAGTAGGAAGTAAGTTAAATTATTAACTCTGTTCATAGGAGCTAAGTTTAACAAGCTGGAAGGGCGGTACAGTGCTTCTATAATTTTGCTTACATGCACGCATTCCTCCCATTGTGACGTCAAAATCAATAACTCCCAAAAGTAAACAAACCAGTTTAACACGTTTCCAAAAAAATAATAATGTTAGATTTTCATCAATTCATTGTTAGAATTTACTATTTCCTTCAAAAAAAATTCAAGACCTTCGAAACTCTTTCCTGATCCAAGTACCGCACCAGCTTGATTGCTTTAAATTAGACTAAACCCGAGCAATTATCTCTGACACGTACTGAGCTAACAGCATTGTTACGATTATCTCGTTTCAGACCAAAAACAAGCCGAAGGACAAACAGCGAAATGTCATTGCACTGATCGTCATCGCCTTCACTCGCCGTAGCTTCCGATCGCCATTATCGAACGATGGACTCGTCCGGTCGGAATAAGCTTGCCATCGGGATCGATTTTGGTACCAGTTTCTCCAGCGTGGGCATCTACCGCCGAGGTAAGTTCGAAATCATCGCCAATGGGGCCGGAAATCATCGGATACCATCGTGCGTGGCCTTCACCGACAAGTCGCGGTTAGTTGGCGAAGAGGCACTGGCACAGGCTGAGTTGGATCCGAGCAATGCGGTGCTGGATGTGAAACGAAGGCTTGGGAGTAGGAAAGAGGACAAACTGCAGGTTCAGTTTAAGGGGGAAACGAAGGAATTCTATCCGGAAGAGATCTGCGGAGGAGTGCTGGGCCAGCTGAAGACGATGGCGGAGCGGAAGCTGGGTCAAACGGTGGGAGCCGCAGTGATAGCTGTGCCGGCGGGGTTTACCGATGGGCAACGGCAAGCAATGCTAGATTCAGCCGCGATCGCAGGAATCAACGTGTTGAGACTAGTGAATGAACCAACGGCGGCGGCTTTGTCCAATGGTATCAACAAAAAAGTGATAGGTGAGCAGTGGGTTTTGGTGTGTTCCGTTGGGGGAGGTCATTTGGACGTGTCGATCTTGACAATCTACAATGGAGTGTTTGAGGTGAAGGCAACTTCGGGCGACAATCGGCTGGGGGGAACTGACTTCGATGACCGGTTAGTGGCGCACTGCGTAAAGGAATTCCTGGATAGGCATTCCAAGGATGTCTCGTCTAGTAAGGAGGCATTGCGAAAATTGAGGAAATCCTGTGAACAAGCAAAGCGGACTTTGTCATACACAAACCAGGCGGTGATTGATATTGACGATTTGTACGAAGGCCAGCGGTTTGAGTTCGTTCTAAGTCGAGACCTATTCGAGGAGCTCAACCGGGATCTCCTGGACAAGATCATGCTACACGTCGAAATGGCGCTCCGGAGGGCTAGGAAAGATCGTTTTGCGATCCACGAGATCATGCTGGTCGGGGAGAGTTCGCGGATACCGAAAGTGCAAGTGATGCTCAGTGAATTCTTCGATCGCCGGTCACTCAGCAGTTCGATCAACTCGGACGAAGCCGTCGTGGTTGGGAGCGCCATAGCTGCCGCGATTCTTAGTGGGGATAAATCGCCGGAGATTCAGGACATTTTGTGGTTGGACTTGGTGCCACGATCGATCGGCTTAGTGGTGGAAAGTGGTGTAGACGAGTCGCCTCGAATACTGATCAGTAGAAATTCGACAGTTCCTTTGAAAGTGAAGCATCGGGTGAAGAACTTTATGGAGATGCAGTTGCTCTATGAGGGTGAAAGTGCCATTGTTAGTGATAATATTTTACTGGGGAAGCTGAAGATGGAGGGGACATTTGGGGATATCGAGGACGTAGGGTTGCTGTTTAGTTTGGATACGAATGGGATACTGAATGCGATCGTGGATGGGAATATCGATCTGAAGGCGACATTGGATAAGGGCAGACTGGAGCGGTACGAAATCGATCGGATTGTGTACAAACACAAGAAAATCCTGCTGGAGGCGGAGAAGCATGAGGAAGATGCCAAGGAGCAGGAAATGGTATTGGAAAAGCTCCACATTCAGCAAACGATCGAACTGGACGAGCATGCCGGCACTTGGGATCGTTTCAGTGAATGGATTCACTGTATATGCATAGTCACTTTCGACCTAGAGCTAGGTCAAGCCATGGAATTAATTTACCCAAAGCACGTAACACTCACCGAGCAGGAGAAAACAAACATCTGCTATCTGGCCTTTCCGGATTCCAACTCCGGTTGCATGGGAGATTCTCAGTTTCACATAAGATTACGGGTTTCCCCCGGATCTGAATCTTCCGCCCTTCGGAAGGAACATCAGGACTTTAACTGCCACTGTCTTCCGGTTCATCGAGCCGATCCCGGTCATTTTTGGGGCTTCGTCTACTTCCGTCAAATTAAAGATGCCTCGCTAAAACGAGGCTACTTCCAGAAAAGCCTGGTACTACTCAGCCGACTTCCGTTCATTAATCTCTTCTACGAGCTCACCGCCTTGATCGCACCTGCCTTTTTTTCCAGCGGCGAACCTACGCTGGAAGCCGTCTGCGACAACATTTGCCACTGGCCGTCGCTCATGGCAGGAGAAAACATGTCTCTCCACCTTCTGGGAAGCATCTACGAAATATCCATCCCGAAGCAAAATTTCAAAATCTCAACCGCAGAGAAGCCCAAATCGGAAACCTCCGTCGCCTCAAGTCCTCAAACGCAAATCATTGGCTCGATCCATGAAATCGACATATTCAAGAGTCTCCAGTTCTTCCTGCCACATATCCACCTGCTCTGGGAGTTGGTCCTCACCGGCGAGCCAATTGTCGTCACCGGCGCCTCCCCACCGGATTGCTCTCACATGGTCCAATCACTGATGGGACTGATAAGTCCTCTGTCTTACTGTGCCGAAAGCCGGCCCTACTTCACCATTCACGACACCGAATTCAAGGAATTCACGCAGAACAAAAACGGCCACCCGTCAATTATCCTTGGCGTTACGAATCCGTTCTTCGCCAAGACCCTCCAGCACTGGCCGCACATGATCCGTCTACAGGACAGCACCGAAACCACCTTGCAGCAAAAGCAAAAGCAAACCATCACCCCCGCCGGAACTCCCACCCTCACCAGCACCAGCAGCTCGGATTCCAAACTGTCCAAAATCAAACAAATCACCAACAAGCTCCTGGATTCGTCCCCCGGAGTCTACACCCAGTACAAACCTTACATCTCCAAGGACAAGGCCTTCATCAAGAAAATCCTTCTCGGAATCAAAACCGAACGTCCACCGTCAGTACAATCCGCCCTGCTGCGGCGACACTTTCTCGAAATTACCCAAAGCTTCATGATCCCCCTGGAACGGTACCTCGCCTCGCTTATGCCCCTGCAGAAGGACATTTCCCCGTTCAAATCCGCTCCGCTTCCGAACCCCTTCAAGCAGGAGGACTTCCTCGCCACCCTCGAAGGCAACGGACCGCATCTGACCCCGACCTGCAAGGGCGACTGGGAAGGACTCTACAAGCGATTCTTCTCCTCCCCGAACTTCAAGGGATGGTACGAAACGCGCTACTTCGAGCTGCAGCAAACACTCCAGGCCCTGCACATGCAAACCCTGTCCGACTCCAATCTCACCGAGTGGGTCAAGGGAAAGCACGAGGTGGAAATCGTCGACATGATACTGCGACTGAAGCAGAAACTCCAACTCTGCAGCAGCACCCAGATGGCGGCCCTGCCGGTGCAGCTCAGTACCAAGGATACTCGCGAACAGCTACTCAGGCACCTGGAGAGCATGAAACGGTGCCTTCCGGACGATCTGAAGCAGATTTTGAACAACATCTGATGCTAGCCGGCGGCCTAGCCAATGTGAGTGTGTTTGTAATTTTTATTTTATATTTGTTTTTTAACTCAAATTGATACGGGAAAACTTGCTTAGCAAAACTGTGTAGGATGGCATTATACAATAATTATCGTAGGCTAATTATTAAACGATTTTAGTTGAACGGAATTGGTTGGGGTTTCGATTGTTTTGAGATATCACGGCCTACGCCTTGGGGATTAATTTTGTTTACGAAAACAGTTGGTGTAAAGTTGAGTCAGATTTTAGGGCTATTGAATGATTCGCGGATTTCACAGTTCTCGTGAATTTCTTGGAATTGCCCCGAAAATTCCATATTGACGTAGAAACATATAAAGAGGCGCTTGACAGGGAACGAAACTTATGCGAAACCCAGGAACCTTGCGGTGAACGACTCGTTATGTCCCTTATATGAGCGTGCAATGCGACCATGCCTACACATTTAGATTATTTTACAGAACTCTGTAAAGTTTTATCGAATTCTCAACAGCTGAACGTTCGGTAATCCAATTTTACGGATTTCGGTAAAATTTTACCGAAATCCGGTAAATTTTTTACGGATATCTCTAAAATTTCACCGAAATCCGTAAAATCGGATTACCGAACGTTCAGCTGTTGAGAATTCGGTAAAACTTTACAGATTTCTGTAAAAAAATCTAAGTGTGTAGGTCATCATTCGACGTTTGCCGGCCGACACGTTTGGACGTTTTTATAGCTCTCGTGATAAATAAAGCTGATTTCCGAGTTTTCGACCGCCCGCCCACTCCGAGGATGGAGACAGAGGAGACGCCGCCCGTAGCGGCGGCCCGTCCGCTAATCGTGGCAAGTGGAAGAAGCCCGACGTCGACGCCGACGTGAACCAGCAGCTGCTGAATAGCAACGCGTATAGCGCGCTTGCCAACGAGTCCCGGCCAGTAGTCTCGACACCGGAGAGTACAAAAGCGAACAAATTGCCACCGCTGGTGGTAAAAAACGAGAAATTCGAGTTCCTGGCCTCGAAGATGGATGTCTGAAGGGCAAGGATCTCGTACAAGATCACCCGATTCGGTACGAGGATCCACTGCATCACCACCGAAGCAAGTATCTCGAAGATCAGGGCTTTGAGTATTACACGCACGACAAGCCATCGGATAAACCCTACCGGGTGGTCTTACGAGGAATGCCGCTGGTGGCACCCGGAACCCTCATCAAAAACCTGAAGATAGAGCACGGTCTGGATGCCAAAGAAGTCCACATCATCAGGCGGAAAGAAGAATGTGCCACCCTCGACGAAGCTTTCTACCTGGTGCACTTCGCCAAGGGCTACACGAACCTGACCAAACTGCGCGAGGTCAGACTGCTTGGCCAGGTCATCATACGCTGGGCGGCGTACCAGAATAAGCGCGTGGACGTGACGCAGTGCATGCGTTGCCTCTATCACGGCCACGGCACCCGGAACTGCCATCGCAGGAGCAGCTGCAACAATTGTGGAGGATCCCACGACACTGACGCCTGTTCAACAAAGGATTCCCCGGCCAAACGGTGCGCCAACTATGGCGGCGCCCACTCGGCTACGGACCGTAGCTGCCCAAAACGAGCCGATTTTCTCCGCATTCGGCAGAAAGCCGCGACCAACCCAAAGCAAGCCAAAAAGCCTCCGTACGCTCCGGCACCTGATTTGAATGACGAGAACTACCCTGCGTTACCGTCCAGCTCGGCCCCTGCCGACACAGTACGGTTCGTGGCCCCCCAGTCCACTCTCGGGTTCAACCAGCACCGACGCACCGACCCTCGCATCAGAGCTGGAGGGCCTTCAGCACCAACGGACTCCTCTCCCGAGGAAAATAAAGATGCGCTATACAGCTCAGCCAAACTGTGGACCATTTTTACAGAGTTCCGTGGAAGACTTCTGCGGTGCAGGAAAAAACGGAACAAGTGGAGGTCCTTGGTTACGTGGTGTGCAAATATGGGGTCAATTTAGCCCCGCATCATCCGTGTACCCAATTGGAATGCTCGCTCTATTAGAGCGAAAAAGCTTGAGCTGGGAAACTTCCTTGCCCAGCAAAAAATCGACGTGAGAGTGATTTTGGAGACCCGGCTAAACCCGAAATTGAACTTTTCGCTCCCGGAACACATCATCATCCGCCTGGACCGTCCCAATGCAAGTGGGAAAGGATCAGCATCAGGAAAGGAATCCGGTACGAGGTTCTACCGCATCCAAAAACCAGCGTCATCGAAGCCATCGGTGTTAAAATCACTGCTCTCCAAGGCGACATCTTGCTGTTTGCCGTCTACATGCCCCGTCAGTGCATGGACAGCAACGGCACTTCACAGCTCTTCGTGGTGGCCGGTGATCTCAACGCTCGGCATACTCTGTGGTTAAACCGTACGGAAACAAGAACGGCAAACTTCTGGCTAACCACCTTAGCTCGGGTAAGTGTGCTATTCCCTTTCCGGACGAGCCGACATTTCTATCCCCAGCTGGAAGAACCTCCACCCTGGACGTGTTCCTATCCGACCTGGCACTCTCGAAGCCAGTTACCCATCACGAACTAGGTTCCGACCACTATCCGGTGGTGTGCGAACTGGACTGCAACCCAACACCAGCCCCGCTGACGATGAGACGGGATTACCATCGGGTCAACTGGGTGGCTTTTAGTCGCCTGGTGGACTCTCGTCTTCCTGAAAACCCGGACGTATCCACCGTCGAAGCCATCGACCACCAACTGGGTGTATTCGAGGACGCCGTACACGCCGCAGAGGAAGCCTGCATCCGCTGGGTACCGGTGAGGCGGCAATACACCACGATTAACCCCTACACTCGGCAACTTATCCAGCAGCGAAACACAGTCCGCCGGCAATTTCAACGGACCGGATGCCTGATGAAGAAGGAAGAGCTCTCCATCCTCATCCTCCTGATTGGGGATCGAATGGCGACCATCAGGAACAAGCAGTTCGCCAACAGCATCGCCCAAATGAGCGACCACTCCCGGCCATTCTGGAAGGTCGCGAAAGTTCTGAAGCAGAGGCCGAAAGCAGTCCCACCACTGAAGGACAACACCGGTGGCATTCTGCTATCCCAAACCATGCCTAGGGAAGTCAAACCTACGAATGGTGTATTGGTGGCCGGAGTCGATTGCGGACCTCCGAAGAACATGCCTCCACGCAAGACGGAGGGTACAAAGAGCGCGGGGTGTTAGTCGCTGCAAAGGCCGCGCTAAAGAGGGAGATAAAAGTCAGCAAGCGAGCCTGCTTTGAAGGCCAATTCGGAATCATGGGATAACGCCTACCGGGTAGTAATGGCTAAAACCAGAGTGAGGGTGGCTCCAACTGTGCAATCACCAGAGCTGCGGCACGTGTTCGTTAGGACAATCTTTCTCCCCGAGTTCCTGGTCGCCCGCCGCCGTAGATTTGTCCCATGGCCAATGTTCCAGTATCCCAGACCATAACGCTGTCGGGTGGCAGCCCAGCTGAACTTCCGTACCCGCGTGGGCATTTATAACGGCACAACGCAACGGCGCGGAGCGGCAGTTTTTGACATAAAATATATGGATTAACTGTCAAAAGCTGCCGCAACGCGCCGTTGCGCTCCCCATTGTAGCTGGGTCTTAATTCTTCTGAGCAGAAAGTTCTGTGGTGTGCGCCCCAAGTGAGGGTGAAGAGGAAGAACAGTGCAAGTGATTGCTTCTGCAGGAGGAGAAAAGAAAATAAGAAGAGGAAGTGTTCTGAGCCAGCTCCAAGAGGGAAAAGGCATTCAGTTTTCTGTTGTCCCTAGCAACCCGAGCAAAACAAAGATCGTGGATTTGTTTTTGTTTACTTTTTTTCTCACTTTCGGGACAGTGAACCGCGACGCGAGTGCAAAGTGTCAGATGCGAGGTTTCTCGTTCCGAAGTTTACGGGAACCAACTGGCGAACGTGGAATATTTAACTCGAAATGTAGTTGTCCCGCGAGGACTTGTTTCCGAAGAATTGTCGGACGAAGGCGACGATTGTGTTGTTGCTGGAGGACAGCCAGCAGCCTCTGGTAAAGAAATCCACGAATGCTTTTTGTAAGTACCATGAGAAAACGCGTGTCACTCGTAAAGAAAAGAAACTGTGTGCGATTAATCTAGTTGAGGGTGGAAAGGTGGAGTAGCATTTGCTTGAAGTGGATGATTTGTTCATCCGATTGAAGGCCGCGGGAATGACCCTAGATAAAGACACGAAAGTGTGTATGCTCTTGCAGAGCCTCCCGCAATCGTTTGATTGTTTGGTTTCCGCTCTGGATAGTCGGCCAGATGATGACGTTACGTTGGAAGTGGTGAAAGCGAAATTGGCTGATGAGTACGGTCGTCGTATGGAACGCGATACGGGCGCAAGTGGTTCGAAGCCAGAAAAGGCTATGCGTTCGAAATTAAACAAAGAAACGCGTAAGTGTCATTTCTGCAAGATGCCCGTGCTTCTCCGGCGAAACTTCAGGAAGTACAAGGAGTCGGTGAAGAACGATGACAGTGGCTCGAGAAGCAGAAAAGAAGAAGCCGGAAAAGTCAAAACGGCCTACAGCGAAGTACGCCACGCCGCGTTTACGGTCGATGGTGATTCTTGTTCCTTTCTCATCGACATGACAGTGAGGCAAGTGCCCATATGACTAGTGATAGAACGTTCTTTTCAGAACTGAACGAGTTCGCAGGTGGTTCTAATACCATGACCGACGGACAAAAGACACAAATCCTCGGCGAAGGTAGCGGAGTACTGTACGGGTACACTGAAAGCTAGAATGTCGATCGCATGGACATGAGTGACGTGAAATTTTTTCCGGGGCTTGCTACTAGTTTTGTGTCGGTCGGCAAGCTACCTCAAAACAAACTGAGTGTGTGCTTCGGCAAAGAAGATTGCAAGATTGTTGACGCGAAGGGTGACACTGTGGTGACCGGAGTTCACAACGGAGGATTGTACCACCTACGTGTTGCTTGTACGGCAATTAATGCAGCCAAAAACCACCAAGCAAACTGCCAACACCAGTGGCATAGACGCCTGGTTCACCGGGATTGCGCTTTCACCAAGCGTCTACTGAAGGATGGTTTGGTCAGCGGAATCAAGGTAAGTGACTGTTTCCAGAATCGAATGCTTTCAAAGTCGATTTAGAAGACGCCCTACGAATTGTGCTAGGGTCGGAAGCCTGAATTGTCACAATTGCGAGTTTTTAGCAGTAAGGCAGTCGGTAAAGACGCAGCTACAAAGCAACACCATGCTGGAGCTGGCTGGGTTCGATTCGCGGTCTGGTCTAGGAATTTTTTGTTAAGGAAAACCTCTCGACTCCCTGGGCATAGCGTATGATTGTACTTGCCACACAATCATACTAATGCAAAAATGGTAACTGGCATCGAAAGCTCTCAATTAATAACTGTGGAAGTGCATTTAGAACACTAAGTTGTGAGCAAGCAATAAGCTAATTGTGAAAGCAATAAGCTTGAAATGCTAAAGAAGAAGAAGATACATTCCTGCGACGAAGCGTGCCCAAATCTACAGCGAAATTTGGTGTTCGTCGGATACTCCACGGTTCCTGGATTGCAAAATGGACTTGATAACAGTCAGCAGAGATGCTCCATTCTTGGAGTTGGGCAACGCTCGTGCGTGGAGTTTTCCCTGACTGCAAAGGGAAATCCCGAACCTTCACTAAGAGTTTTGATACAGGAGAAGCAAGAAATCATTTTGGCGAAGGACGAGACATTGGAGGACCACGATCCATTGAGTGATGGGTCTGAATGGGAGAAATTGTACGAGGATGTTGAGTCTGCTTGAGTCTGTTGAGAAATGAAGATCAAGAAGGTGCTCGGTGGTCTATTCGGCTCACCCGTGGCGTTAAACCGCAGCGATTCGGAGACTACGTATTGAAAGTGTGATAGAAAAAGCGGCATATGCTTTCGAGGAACCTCTCGACTACGGAGAAGCCTTGAAGGATCAGCAGTGGCGCAGTGCCATGGAGGAGGAGCTCAATGCTCCCAAGCAGAATGAAACTTGGGACATTGTGTGCCTGCCGGAAGGACGAAAGATAGTCTGATCCAAATGGGTCTTTAAACTGAAGCGCAACGAGAAAGGTGAACCGGTGTAGCACAAGGCCAGGATAGTAGCTAAAGGCTACACTCAGCGTGAAGCAGTAGACTTCAGCAACGTGTATGCGCCAGTAAACAGTGATGTATCATTGCGTGCATTCCTTGATGTTGCCACCAATGGGAATTTCCATGTCCACCATTTCGATGTAAAAACTGTCTACCTCCACGGTTCACTCGACGAGAAAATCTTCATGAGGCAACCTCCGGGGTTTGAATCGAAGCATCTATGGCCTTCGACAATCGGCGAGGTTCTGGAACCGACGGCGGAATGAAATTCTTTCGTAGCTCGGCGTCAGCAGCTGACCCCTGTCTGAACGTGTGAGGAGGTGACTGTGAGGCGTACCTGTTGGTCTACGTTGACGCTGGCGACGGCGTCGGAGAATGAAATCGCCAGAATATTCAACAGCCTGAATGCGGAGTTTAATTTGACGTCTTTAAGAGCTGTTCGTCACTTCCTTGGACTTGAGGTACATCGGGAGAAAGGCGTTTTCAAGAGTCTCGAGCAGTACATACAGAAGCTCATCAACAGTCATGGTATGAGTGAAGCCAAGAAAGTAAGGTTGCCTATGGATCCAGGTTACTTGAAATCTGAAGAACACAGCGAAATTCTTGAAGATCCCACCCAATATCGGAGTCTAGTAGGAGGTCTGTTGTATCCCGCAGTTGTTGTCCGCGTAGATATAGCTAATGCCGCTGCCGTTCTCGGCAGGAAGTTTTGTGGGCCAACTCAACGTGACTGGACTGCCGCGAAACAAGTGCTACGCTACCTGAAGCAAACTAGCGATTACTTTCTGGTGATTGGTGGCGATCCTGAGCAACAGCTGAATGGATATTCGGACGCTGATTGGGCCGGTGACCCTAGCGATCGGCAATCAACGTCGGGAATGGTGAGCATCTTCAGCGGTTCGGTGATTTCATGTGCGAGTCGGAAGCAAGGTAGTATCCCGCTCTCGTCCATGGAAGCCGAGTATGTGGCCTTGGGTGAAGCCTGCCAGGAAGCCCTCTGGTTTAGGAAGCTGCTTAGTCATCTCGGGCAACCTCAAGCGCAGCCAACGGTGATTCGCGAGGGAAACCAAGGCTGCCTGTGCTTCATGTAGTGTGAAAGGGCGAGTCGGAAATCTAAACACATCGATACCAGACATAATTTCATCCAGAAGCTGTGTACCAGAAAGGTTGTCGAACTCGTATATTGCCCGACCGAAAGCATGTCAGCGGATGTGATGACCAGCCAAACACATGCAGTATTGTGAAGCACTTGGCCTGCAGTGAACACGAGGCTACTGTCCATTGAGGAGTGTGGAGAGGCAATGCATCTAGCTTCGTATCAGCGTACCCCTTGTGTTCTTTCCACAACTGTCAGTTTACCCCATGCGGTGGGTGTAGCGAAACATTAGCCATAAGCCAATGTTTTACTTTTCTAAACCTTTGTATTTCTAACCGTTATTAAATCCTCTTGGCATCGCAGTAGTTATTCGCGTGTTCTTCCGCTTTATCCGAAATTCCCCACAAACGCATATTCCACTGCTTACTGAAACCTGCACTGTCCGTCATTTCAGCCACGTCGAGTAGAGCCTGTAAGAAAGCCTCTTTGGCTATATCGGAATTAGCTCGCATGATGTCGAATAGATCATCGGTGCAAGAGAGTCAGTGTAAGCTGCTGGCCAGATCCGCCCTGTCCATACTTAGGTACGGCGGGCCGGCAAGGATCACCGCCTTGGGTACCAAGAGCTACTTGAGTAAGCTAGAGAGGCTTATATGCCCTAACAGTGGTTAGTGCATAACGAACGGAATCACGCGACGCGGTCTAATATGTTCATCATAGCATGCTGTGCGTTTGACTGTCATATTTCGTTTGTTTACATGTTTGCACGGTTGAAATTCTTCGTTTTCAAAATGTAGCGCATTGAAAAAGATGTGAAAAATTAAAGTTCTGGATATATGGCTACGTGAAAATTGGCGAAACGCTTTGGAATTCATCACGCGAGTGTAAAATCCATCATAATCAAGGAACACTGTTCTTTGGATGAACTGCCAGGACGAGGCAAAAAACCTGGATGTTCCAACGCTAAACTGGATCAGAAATTGGTAACTATAATTCGGAAAAACAAATCAACAAATCAACAAATTTCTCGAGAATGCTAACTTAATCATAGTGAATTACCACGGTGATTGTACAGAAGAGGAATTCCCCTTTACATTAGTAGTGATAGTTTACTAACCTATTTTCGATACAGTCTTTAGACAAGATTAGACTTATGAGCATACAAATATAAAGCGAATATTTTGTATCATTTAGTTGGTGAAATCGATCAAGTTCTTAAGGGGTGCATTTCAACCCTGGTTAACGCTTCAATTAAAATTTCTGTCATCGCCATATGAGGACAAACCTTAAACAGCTCTCGTAAATATCAACAAAACTAGCTACTCTGAAGTTGAGTACCAGCACACTCTGTAGAAAATTGCTAATTCGGAACAGCCTTTGATCTTTGATCTTGAATTCAAACGATTTGGTCGAAATTGTAAACGGTCACGGTGACAAACCGTGTTCGCAAATTCAGTAAACAGTGCGTAGCTCTCGACTTCCTTTCAGTGGGAAATTTAACGGACCATGCTTGTAGCTTGTGGCTCATCCTGTTTATTATTTCTCTTTCTCTTTCTCTCTCTGTCTCGCTCGCCCTGCAATGAATCACATTCAATAACCACCCGTACCGTTCCGTGTGCATATCGTGTGGCATTGAACTTGCCCAAGGACTCGCCGTTTGCCTAGCTCGAACCCACATCTACACAGTTAAGTTTCCACAAAGAAGTAATATCAACAGAATCTGTTTACGAAGCAATGTTACAGTCTGATTTGAAAACGCAAATCTCACCGGGGCAGCCCATTTTGAGTGGAAGCAACCCAGGCTTGATGCTCTAGTTCATAGGACACGAGCAAGCATTTGAATTTGAAACGACACGATGAGACCAAAATAGGCAAGCAAATTTCAAACTGCCCACAACATTATTCAACGCAATTTGTACTTTTATCTCAACACAGTGTAATGAAATTCACTTCTACAGTCATTTATGAGGAGCCTGCGATACCATGGCTTAGTACATTGATTGATATTTGAAATAGAGCTCGTCCAATCAGGCCGAAAATAGTTTTAACCCGAAAGGTTCCCGCGGCATGAAAATACCTGTGCCTAGGTCATGAAGCTCCAACGATGGCGACATGCACACACATCAACGATGAAAGCGATCCTTTGAATAATTGACCACTCATGGTTATAACAAGTATCGATTGATGTAAGCAATCCACTACATTAGCCGAGCGGACGGCAGTTTTGTTGACGATGATTAGGACCGGCAAATTATCGAATTCATTGAAATATCCACGTCAACACAATGGGGGCCAATTGCGGCGTAGAATAAACACAGGTAGCCACACAAACGGAGCTTTATTAAAAGCCAATAAACGCTCCATTTGTTCCGTCCAATAGAGGTCCATTGAAAGGTAGCGCTCCGATTGTGTTTGTCTCTATTGTTGTTATGTAAAATTTCCACTCGTGAATTAAATTCGAAACATTAAAATACCGATAAATTTCCATGACCATTAATTACCCAGCACGTGGTTGATGCCTTTGGCGGTAAACAAATTGCCGAGTGTTTTTATTTTCATCGCTGACCAATCGCTGTTGCATTTTGCTGTGATCTGCGGATAATGTGTTTACGCTATGCAAAATCCCGTTCTTTCCTGGCCTGTCGATGGAGGCGCGGTGATTTATGAAAGTCTGAAACAGACAATTTTTTGGGAAAGCGATTGCAATTGGCACATTAGGAATACTTCCACAAAGCGTTTTGTTTTTGAAAATTATTCCAATACAGCCTTGTCCTGTTTTCAAACCTTTAATGTTGATTGTTGTTCTCTGATGCTTTTCTCGTTGTCATGAGAACATGGCCTTCTTGGTACAGTTTTAAAATAAGAGCTTGCACGGAGAAACCAAAATATCTAAAATCAAGTGTGATAGTACTCAAAACTAAGTACTCTGATAGATCTAATATTTTGAATATAATTTGTTCTTACTGGCAGGGATGCCAGATATTTTTTTCAAATATCTGTGATAAAAATTTGAAATGTCTGGGAATGTCTATGAAAGTCTGTAATTTTTTTATTTTTTTTAAATTAGAATTCTTTCAACAAAAAGACGTAATAAGAGAGCGAGTTATGTCATTTACGCTATATGTGGGATTTTTTTAAACGCTTCTGGATCTTTTTCTTGGATTGTATGGACTGGGATTGTATGTTTTCTCCTGAACTTCAGACAAAATTCCTCATGAACTACTTGGCAGTCACTTCTTATTTACTTCGAAATTCACATTTAAGAGCCCAACTTTACCCTCCAGAAACATTTGGTAAGTTTTTTCATAAACATAGTTGCTTTCTAAACTACAGGATGGGACTCCTGAACTACGAGGAAAATCTCCGCAAAACTTTGGAAAAGTACTCGCCAGAATTTCTTGGAAAATCTTCTTAAAGTTGTTGTCCGAGATGTTCTCTTCTGAGCTTCAGGGGAGTATTCTCCTGAACTTCGGGGAAGTTTGTTCCTGAATTTATGAGAAATTCCTGCTTGAACTACTAGAAAGCTGCCCCTATACTTCTGGAAAGTTTCTTACTGATTTTATCAAAAGTATCTACCTGAACTTCGAGAAGTTCTCATTCTGAAATGTTGGAATGTTCGATTCGAAACTTCTGGGTAGTACCAACTAAACTTTTGGTCTCTTCGGAACTTGTGAGGAGTTCTTTACTGAATTTTTGTAAAAATTCCTTCTTGATCACACAGGTACATAGTTCTCTGGCAAGTTTCTTTCTGAAATTTGGGGAAGTTTTTTCTTGTGCTTATTCTTTCTAAATTTCTGATTTCTGACCCATCCAATAAAATTTTGGTACAGCGGTCTTCAAAATTTCTAAGAAAATTCCCTTAAATTTGAACTTGGAGTTTCTTCCTGGACTTCTGAACTTTTGGGAAGTTTTCTCCAGAACTTTGAGGAAATTTGTTCAGGAACTATTGGGAAATGTGTGCTCAAATTAGAAACAAGTACCCACAATGCTCCTGGAAAGGCTTATTCTCTTCTCTCTCTTTTTCTGAAATTTTGAAATGTTTTCCTCTGAGCTTTGCCAAATCAGCCTAGCACTTCCTGATGAATTTTTTTCCTGATATTTTGAGAAATTCTAGGTAGTATCCTTCCTGGTTAGTTCCCGTCTAAAATTTGAAGAAGTTTTTTTCTGAACTTCTGGGAAGTTCAATCTGGAATTACTGGCAAGAACTCCAAAACCCTCCAAGTCCCTTCACTTCGTCCAGAAGCTCTGATAAGTCCTCTTTTGATTCTTGGGGAAGTTCTCCTAAAATTCTGGTAAGTATGATCTTGAACTTCGGTAGTATTCGGTCCTGAATTTTTGAAGGCTCTTCTTGCTCGAACTGCTTGCTCCCAATACTTCTGAGAAGTTTCTGCCTGACCATCGAGAAAGTCTCTTTCTCGGAAATTATCTTTCCAAAGCTCTGGGAAGTCGTTTTCTAAACTTTCCAGGATGTTCCCCTTAATTGTGGGTCTTTTATTTCTATACTTCTAGGAATCTAGGACTGATTCAGGGATATATTTCTAAATCCCTAGTACAAATGTACTGAAAGGATGCATTTAGTAGTACTTTGGAAAATTCAGAGTTTTAAGATTTATTTCAATAGCTCAGAACTTTTTCTGTTGTTCTGTCTCCCGAGTGGCAACCGACTGGGCTTTAGAGCAAATACTCAGCAACCCCTTTTAACGGTAAATTTCTCAAATATGATTTGTATTGTTGTGAACCTTGACTTTCGTTGTGACTTAATGGCAAAGAACCAATATTACCAACGCTTTGACAATAATTTTTCGCATGGGAATGAACATGTGTGGGATTTAATACTACCATAAGTGGGGACTCCATGCTACCCTCGGAAAGGGCCTATACGATACTTATCTCCGGGCCCATGGTGTCTCCAATTGGCCCACCATTTTCGTTTCTGCAAGGATTTTCACTTTAAATGATACCCACGATATATATATTTTTTCCAACAAAGCTTCTTACCGTTTCTACAATATAGACACTTTTGATTCTCTTTAAAGGGGCAAGTATTGTGATCAAGTATTGTTTTGACAAAAGCCAATTATGAACAAATAAGGGATTTTCTACTTCCATATTCAGCTTATTTAAGTGTTTTTTGTGTATTGTTTATTGCCGTTTGGATTACTAAAAATGAACAAAAATCTTTCTCTATACAGTGCCGAGCAGAGAACCACAATTTCAACGTGTATTTCACAGCACTATCAAAAATCGTTTTTACAAATGATACATTAAGTCCCGAAGTTGTAGAACAAACCATTTTAGCTGTTGTTGAGGCTATGGCTTCATTATTTGAGGTTATTACGAGTACCAGAAAATGGTCAGCGGAAAGACTTGAAGTTTATACCGGAGAACCTCTTGCAGCCTGCTGGCCCTTAGCATCGGATGATACTTGAACACAATCTACGATTGAACTGAATCAGGACCAAAGTAATTAGTAATGGAGAAAAAAAATTATAGTAATTTGTAATTACACTGCACAGCCTATAGCTTCCTAGAATCTGAAAATCTTGCACTATGCTTTTTAATGCAGCACTTTGCACTATGCTTTTTAATGAATAATATCTTCAAACGGATTCAAAAGAAACTACCAACATCGAAACCGAATCTTTTTTCTTAGCCTATTGCGCTGTTTACTTCAAGTTTGTACAAATACAAGTGGTGCCAGATCAATTGCTCAAATTTATGACATTTTTCAGGGTTGGCAGATTGTATGATTTTGCGTTGTCCGGTCTATATACAGTATCTATAATCTACAATACTGCTCAGATCCTTGTAAGTTTTCAAATCCGAACTTCAGAGAATACCTTTATTTGAATTTTTTTTAAATAATTCAAATGTCTGTAAAAGTCTGCAACATAAATAAAATGTCTGCAAATATCTGCAGCGTTAGAAAAGTCTGCAACAAAAATTAAAAGTCTGCGAAGTTACAGACATGTCTGTGAACATGGCATCCCTACTGGTATGTAGTTTTAACTCAACATTGGGGTGTTTGGCTGCCACTTTGTTTTGGCTAAAAACAGGGGGTTCTAATTTGAGAAAAAACATATTTTTTTTCCATCTGTATCGATGATGGGTGTTCTTTCTAGCACAAAAATCTTTTTTAAGAATCTCAACTATTTTTTATCGATTTTTAAACAAGAAAAATCTAATCATTTTTATTTTTACAAACCGACATGCAGTTTCACAAAGTGAGATTTATTTGCAGTAACGGGGGCTCCCGGCACTTAATTATCAGTCACAGGGGCTCCCATTATGACATAAATGTCAACTTATGTATGCTAGAAATTAATAGTTGGTTCGTTGGTTTAGGTAGCCCATAGCGTGTTTCATGGTGAAATAGGATCGTGTTATCTTGCAATCAAAATATTTTCATAATATTTTAAAATTGTTTTTTCAATAGTTACGGTTGTCAGAATTTAAAAAAAATTAAATGCCGGTATATTATTATTATTACTATCGAACAATGTTATAATCCCTATTATTGATCGCCATTCAATCAACAACGGTGCTGTTTGATGGAAGTGAATTTCGTTTTTGCGTTCCGTGTCTTGTGTCTAGTATAAAATTGTCTAGTGTCCGGTTTAAGGCTAGTATGCAGCTTAAAAGTAATGTGCAATAGGATAGGACAAGAAATGGTCAAGAAATGCTTTTACAACGGAATTACTTACCTTTTATGCAGCTGAAAAGGAAGGCAAATTTCGTAACACTAGTAACGCCTGCTCATGTAATCTAAATGGGGCTGTCACTTATCCTAGCGGAATAATATTCCATATGATTATTTCGCAAGGAAAACTAACATTTCACCCATACTTGAGCAGTTGTCAAAATCATTTCGGTAGAAATGGCGAAAATTACTTCAGGTCCTTACTTGTCAGCTGCATACTAGGCTTTAAAATTTATAGCGTTCGAGGAGTAGCAACTATTTTACTTATTCGAGTGCCTATTTTAATTATTGTTGTTTTGGAGGGATGAAATTATGGACGATTTGCGGCGTTGATGGGTGTGAAGAAACTATCAATGGCAACTTCGGTGTGTTGAAGCAACACAACCGCTGAAATGTCCCCAGTGTAAGTAAATGTTCTGTTTTTTATTTATTTAAATAAAGTCCAGAAACTATTCCTTTCACATAATCGTCTCAGCGCTATGGAATACGGCAACCGAAGTTCTTCCGGATATGGACATTCTCCTGGAGGTCTTTCGCATTCTTCTGTATTATTTGAATATGTTCCGTGTTTATAACATATCCAATGGAATGTAAAAATATTCCCGAGAATGTACCAAGAAATCGTTTGTTTTCTTTTGTCGAATTAAGTGAAAAAATGTACGAATAATGAATTCTAGAGAGTTTGAACAGTTTAGTGGAATACCTGTAACTAGAAATGAGACGAAAAATTAGTATTTTCCCATTAATTCCAACTACCTTTGCTTATTTTGACAGATACGCGCATTTCGTCTACAATGTGCAGACTTCTTCATTCAGGGTCTCGTACTAATCAGTCGAGTTATTAGTACGAGACACGGAAGAAGTCTGCACATTGTTGAAGAAATACGCGTATCTGTCAAAATAAGCAAAGGTAATTGGAATTAATGGGAAAATACTAATTTTTCGTCTCATTTCTTGTTGTTCGAATAATATTGTCAAAAAAAACAATTTTTAATTATTTTTACTGTGGATTCGCTTTCAACAAACAGTTTATGTCACTTAGCATTGAGTCTTTTTGGAATACTCAAAATCGAATACTCTTTAAATAACGCAATTATGACTGGTTTTACTTTGCTGTCAAGATGAGTGAAAATTACTTAATTTTGGAGAGTTTAAGGCTTGTTCGCGACAAAGTCTGGACAGATTAAATTTGGAATAAAAACAAATTTGCTGTTAGTTCAATCCACGATTCAATTTTTATGCATTATTAGTCATCTTAAAACTAATTATAGTTATGTAGAAGGAGATGTTCGCTCATCACCATGGGGCACCAAGAGTGAACAACAATGTTTTTGGCTAGAATGAAAGATGTGAAGAGAAAGTGTTGAAAGGTCCGTCAGAGTACGGCAGGTAGGAAAATTAACAGATGTTTTTGAAAATTGAGCGAAAGGGCATGTATCCAGTGGTACTCGAACCATGGACGTCAATCTTTGCCTAACATCCCACTGCGGTAGGTTGTAGCGACGGAATAAGTCCGCCACTTCAACAGGCAAAAATTGACGCATGGAAAGACGCTCATGTACCACTGTGGCTTCGTATAGTTTACTTAGCGATCTATTGTGTGCACTCTGTTTACTGATGCGCACATGGGAGAGGAACTCTCTCCTTTTTTTTAGGTTTGTTTTGATTCGCACCGACTGACGATCACTAAAGTCGGTGCGAATCAAAACAAACCCAAAAAAAGGAGAGAGTTCCTCTCCCATGTGCGCATCAGTAAACAGAGTGCACACAATAGATCGCTAAGAATAAACTATACAAGCCACAGTGGTACATGAGCGTCTTTCCATGCGTCAATTTTTGCCTGTTGAAGTGGCGGACTTGTTCCGTCGCTACAACCTACCCCGCAGTGGGATGTTAGGCAAAGATTGACGTCCATGGTTCGAGTACCACTGGATACATGCCCTTTCGCTCAATTTTCAAAAACATCTGTTAATTTTCCTACCTGCCGTACTCTGACGGACCTTTCAACACTTTCTCTTCACATCTTTCATTCTAGCCAAAAACATTGTTGTTCACTCTTGGTGCCCCATGGTGATGAGCGAACATCTCCTTCCACATCATAATCATTACTCCTCGCACGGAGAATACATAACATAACAATTAATGTAATTATAGTTACTTCATTAGGCAGCATGAAAAAACTACGAACTATTGAGTTTACTCCAGCCATTAGGGTCTGTGCCATGATGTGCCTCACTGGAATCTACAGCAGCGAATTGCAATCGATTAGCAGACAATTCAAAGCAAATGGTTCCAATTTAGAACGTTTAATCAATGTTGCAACACACTCATTACGTCAGTTGCGCCGGTTTGACATGTGAGTTAACCCAACAAACATCGGTGTTGAATTAGAGCTTGTTCAAACAAATTTGGAGAAGCTATTCAGCTGTTTCTTCTAGAATAGCTGAATGGCTTCGCCAAATTTGTTTGAACACGCTCTAATTCAACACCGATGTTTGTTGGGAAGACAAACAAAATTCTAAATTCAACAACCCTGTGCTTTTTCTGTCAAGATCAAGATGCCAAATAAGGCCAAAATAGTGAGGGAGCGTCATGACTGCGCAGGAACGGTAGCCCAAGTAACAATTTTGGTTTTATAAGGGTTCTGAAGAGCATGAATTAGACTTCAAGAATGCTATAAAACCATGATAAAACCAGCAATATTCCTTGGGAGCAATCGCTTCTTTAGGCATTCTTCACGGTATATTTCCTTGTTTATCGTTCCGGTAGTGGTGAAGCTTTGGCTTGCTCGACCACAGCTGAATGTTGCCTACCAAACCAAATATTTTTTGGGGAACTTTGACTTTTTCTTCATTCTGTTATGGACAGTGCTTGCAGGAAAACCAAGCTTTTTTACAAGTTTTCTTACTGACTGACCCGGATTTTCATTGCGACCGCACACAATTGCTTTTCGCACTTGCTTTTCTTTTGACGCCATCTTCGATCTGAAAGCTTGTAGTGTGACCAATGAACAGACAGTTTACACAATGAACAGACATACGTTCATCAGTCTGCGAAATATTTCACGCGTTGATGAAGCCCAGCGCCAGATTCAGCAACAAAGCAAGCTGTCATACTTTTTTGTTTTTGTATTCTCGTTGGAGTAAATATTTACATTTGTGCCTATGATTTTACATATTGAAAGTAGTTGCTAAAATGTCTAATTGATACATTATACAGCAGATTGAGATATGTTAAAAATTATCATCACTAAGGCGTCGTCAGCGGTGGTCTATTTTTGGAACAACTTTATACTTGATTTGCATCAGCAAAACTTGAATAGAACCAGCTTAAAAATAGACCAACTTTGCCATCCCGCACCGGTGTTGTACTTCTTGTTGTTAAACATGCCAACACCTGTCATCTGTCTGTGAATCATTCAACATCAGAGATTATTTTTTTTTTTTCAGAGATCGCCGATTTTTCGCAAACCTTTTGCCTTGGATTGATTTGACCAAATAATTTTTACTGCCAGTAGTGCGTCGTTAGTAGACGATGAGGCATATTTGCTAAACTTGAATTTTGTTTGGCTAAAGGTGAGTGGGTGAATGCATGTATTTCTTATCAACGACATTAGATAATGCTGGTTTGTAATTTGCAACAAGAGTCCAAACGGATAGGGTCACGTGCTGGAAGACGCCCTAACGTCGACCGTGACTTCCGTTTCGGTAATTAGAAGCTGTTGCAGGACTACTTTGGCGACTTACCTACAAGCACATTCTGCGTCATTTTCGCATGCCAAGGGAGATGTTCCTGGAAATAATGTGACAACTAGATTCATCTGATGGCTTTTTCCAGCTAAGTTGCGATGCCGCTGGAAAAGTCGGCCTGAGCCCGTTACAAAAGTGCACTGCAGCCTTACGGATGTTGGTGGACGGTTCGTCAGCTAGTTATCTCGACGTTGACAAAGTTACAGAATGTTTAACATGGCATTTTTTGGAAGCAAAATTTTGCTAGGCTTTTTTTTTGCTACTGAGTGTATTCCTCCGAGAAATACGATTTGTTTCTATCTTCAAGATATCATCGGTTTCCCCAAGTAAACATATCAAACTGGCCATAGTAAAATGTATCCTCTCCTCCAGAAGATAAGCCTTAATATTTCGAAAACCCCAGTAAACAATTATCAGCACCCAAGGCGAGCAACACCACTTTCTGTCCGGCGCCAGCATCACACGCAGCAAACACGGTTACTTTTCGGCTCATAAATATACCTCAGAATATACTCAATAAAGTTGTGTTTTTGGTCAGTAAAAGTTGAAATTACTGGTATTATCAAGCAGCGTGTAGTGTTCTGGAACGGTATTTTTCTTGTTCCAAGTTGCTGCAAGAATAGATCAAAACATATACCGGATTTAAAATGACGCAAAATAGATCCGGTATTAAATACAATTTACAACACCGGTTCAGCGAAGTTTTTGCATTTGGTCTAAAAAAATAAATCCCATCCATGATTTGGACCACCGTTGAAGATGCCCTAAGGATGGCCTTGCCCTTGAATCCAGAAGTTCGTCGTAAACTTGCATCCTCAAACACAGTTTACCACTGTCTCTTACACCCCGTTCGCACTACAACCTATATTAAGTGATATGGAGTATCTTGATATCGACATTTATGCATCAAATTTTCACTGGAAATAACGTACATGGCATTTGTTATCAAGATACTCTATATCACGTAATATAGGTTGTAGTGCGAACGGGGTGTTAGGGTATTACGTACTCGGGTAGACACGAAAGTTATTAGCCACCATTTACGTAAAAAACTCCAGCAACTATCGTGAATTAGATCAAACACTATGAGACGCACGGTTTCTTCAGTCGGAAAGAAAGAGAAAGTGTTTATAGGAAGTTTTCGCTTGAAATGCGAACATGGATCATTCAACTCTATCAAAAAGAACCAGTAATTTTCCTAGACGAAGTAAAAGCGAAGTTTGAATTCAAGTTCAACATGTCTATGAGTATTGCTTCAATATGCCAGATTTTACAAGCCGAAAACTTTACTTGGAAGTGCATCGATAGAAGGGCGATTCAAATTCGTAAACCTGGTATATTGGAGTATTGTACGGAGTGGGATTTGTATAATTTGGTCTTCATTGATGACGTGTTTTTTCGAAAATCGAGGAATGCTTCATAATCGTGGTTATGCAGCTGTGGGAGAAAGAGTGTTGTATCGTGGCGAATTCAGACGTAGACCTCGAGTATCTGTTCTGTGCTTCCTTTCAGAATCCAGCCTCAAGGAATCATATTATAACGACGGGACGTTCAATAGACAGACATTTTTCGAATGTTGCAGGGATTTTGCAATTAACTGCCAAAAAGATTTTCAATACCCTGGTTTTCACTCTATTTGGATCTGGGATGGAGCCCGTATCCAAACATAACACAATATCTGCGCTCTTTGGGAACTTACATTATTTTTCTTCCGGCGTACTGCCCTTTTTTCAATCCCATTGTGATATTGTTCGGAATCGTCAAGCAAAAAAGGAAACGTAACTACATTGAACATTCAAACGAAAATTTGGCATTTTTCGTCGGCAAAATGCTGGATACATTAAAGAATTTCTCTGCTACAAATAACTTTCGAAAATGTGGTTACTATGCAGGCGGACATTTTGATCCCAATAATGGTCTCAAACAACAAATGGAAATGCTACTTAAGCACTGAATCTGTTAATCTATTTATCAGATACACGGAATGAAAAATACGAACGAATAATCATTATCATCATAGTAGCCCATACGTCAGCAGACAAAATTTGACAGCTCTATCAGTCGAACTCTAACCGTGATGGTGAAAACAGTGAAGCAACTCCGTTCAGAAGTGTACGAAAACGGACATCGTGTAGTACTTTGTGGACGCCGGGTACGCCCGTTCTGGCATCTACAACATCTTCGCACTATTAGACAACAATCAGAGCATCGAAAGAAAACCCGGTTCCGGACGGCCGACGACCCTGAGTGACAAGAAGCTTCAAAGGATGCTGAAAAGAAAGACCGAGGGAAAAGTAGCTACATCGATGCGTGCGCTTGGCTGGGAGGTCGGTTCAACCGGAAAAACAGTGAAGTACCTGGCGAACATGAACATACATGTCAGGAAGTCGCGTCCACTGGTTTTGGAGCTGCAGGCAATGACGCAGCGGCAGCGGCTGAATAAGATGGTCAACTCGATTTTTCCGGCGAATCACGACGTGGCGGTGGTGATGGACGACGAGACCTATCTCACCCTGGATGGCAACGACTGGCAGGGGACTTCGTATTTTACTTCCCTCACAAAGGAACATTTTTCTACTGTACGAAAATTAGACAATTTCATTCCGGGGCATTTTACATCAGATTTGCACTTCCACACACAGCATTTCTAAAGCATTTCCAAAGCATTGCAAATGACTCGAAAAATTTCACTTCGGATGTAAAGAGTGATTTTGTAAACAAAGATTTGAACACGAATTTCTCAAAACACTCAGTACCCCTCGGAAACTAGCATCATCATCCTGCCAGGGAAACACAATTCTTTGTAGTAGTGATCCTTGTTTGCGTAAAAGTGTTAATTGTTTCAAGAATTTAACGTTTGAATCTTTGTTTGTCTCTTTATTTACAAAATTATCTTAAAAGTACTCGATGTAATTTTTTTATCAAAACCAAAAGAATAAGTAGAAACCTTCAACTGATTTAATGTTCCGTAACTCGTGCGATGTCACCTGAAGAAAAGGATTTACCCTCCTCCCACGCTTTTCCCTATCATATACATAATATGTCCATAGAAATGAGAATCCTGATTGTAAAACTTTATGTTTGTGGAAAATTAACAGCTGCTGTCGTTCTTTCAAAAGACCCCCTCCGCTGCTCCTCTTTTGAGTTTCTTCCCTGTGTAAAATGTCCCGGCATCTTCGGAGTTAAATGGGAGTTCATCTCCCTTTTGTATGGAGTTATTAATCTATACGGCACATCTCCCCAAAAGGTATTGAAAAAAATGTCAGCGCGGCAGACTTTTAGGTACGTTATGAATATAAAGCGAAACGAGTGCTCATTTCAACTGAACGAATGGAATGCGACGTGTTTCATTAGCGTATTAAAAGTATGCGGAACATTCAATCGTCACTTAGCAGCCAGCCGACGACAGTCGAGCGAGTCTTATTGCAACGAATCACACTCCTTTCTCCGCCATGCTTTGTGACGACCTCTAATGAGGATGAATTGACGTTGTGACGTTGGAAATTCCAGCTGCACATGGTGCACTGTGTCATCGAAAGTTTTCCTATTGCAGTTGAAAAGAAATTCCAGCTGCACATGGTGCACTGTGTCATCGAAAGTTTTCCTATTGCAGTTGAAAAGTTAGGACAAGTGGAGACGCAGGGTAAGCGTTTCTTATCGGTTTGTGGCTCGTGCGAACAAGGAACCCATCGAAGCATGCATGCCCGAAAAAAAAGTACCATGTTTTTTTGCGGTGAAAACAGTAATTAAACAGTGTTTCTTATTGTCACAATGAAAAACATTGTCCATTTACTGTGAACTGAATTGTTCCGAGATAACGAATTTGTCAGAACAATGTTTTAACAACATTTTTTCTTGTTTATAGTTTTTCAAAGGGATATTTGATTTTAAACGATGTTTCGACGTAATTTTTAGAAGAATAACGAAATAAATCGTGTATTTAAACAAGCTTTATTTATTACTTATTGCTTTAATCAACCCAAAGAACATAATCTAAAGAACAAATGTACATTTTTTCTAGAACAGTAATCCTTACACACTTTTTTTACTAAAGATACTAATTTTTCTTCTAATTTCTAGTTACACTTTTTTTTATCGAATTATCAACTTGTATGAGCTTAAGCATTTTGTTATCCAACCTCCCATAAAGAGGATACTTATTAGAATCAGATATATCTATTGGGATATACAAGAAGAAATAATCATGCTCATTGCACAGGTATAGTTTTGATTATCCCGAATATAATTATTCCATCATCTTTCATACTAAAAGTGGAATCACAACTAGTTTGTCTGGTAGAGCTGTTAGATTCAGTTTCTTTATCTGCTTTGAAAGTGTACCTGTTATATTTTAATACTAAGATAGTTTTGAACGGAGTTTTAGGAAGCATATGAATTACAGTAACAGGAATTTGAAAGTCTTCTAAATGCTCTGGTTCAAATTTGTCAAAATCACAAAACTGTACTACCCTTTCTTGGATATATTCCATATAATCAAAATTATATCGGGAGTGAGAGAGAACATACTTTGTTGCAATTTGTAGAACAGGTTCTTTGGGCCCTTTCGTAATTTTTTTTTACATTTTTCACATTAGTCTTCATATGGAAACAATGAAAATGCGCATAGAGGGCCATAATTTTTATCGCAATTTGTAATATGAAGCATTATAAGCACATTGAACTTCATCTGTGATGAATCATATAGTATTTCAAATTTCTGAACGAAACCAGTAAAACTTCTTTCACATTCAGCAATAATACTCTTGGTAAGCCCGTCGCATAACAACTTGTTGATTGTCCGGAGCGATATGGAGATCAAGGTGAGTTGATCAAAACTTTTAAAGGTGAGAACATTGTGCGGTGATGTGAGTACGTTTGTAAAATAAATATATTTTGCAGGTGAAAACTAAAAATATTAAACGCATGATTGATTTTAAATACCCTATCTATTCGTTAAATCAGGATTAATCTGACGTCGATCGTGGTGAGCAGTAATTACACTCTGATGCGCTAATACACCAAAGCACGAAAAGAAGTACAAAATGCATAATGTTTCCACCAATACGGTGGTCTTATAATCACCTTGAAAATGCGCAAAGTTTGCCAGGGTGCCCTGATGTGGTGCAGTATGATAAATATCTACTATAACGTCTAAACAAAAAGTCAATGTCGCGTGTTGTGTGTCTGATGTTGACATGATACTTTGACATGCTAGCAAATATGACACCATCACCACACCTAGTAGATGCCCGACTTAAAAAAGGCTCTCAAACCTTGAAAACAAATCGCCATATTGTAGTGAAATTTCGTTCCTGTTCGTGTTGGATTTCACAGCGCAATCAAAGTTTTATTATAAAATGCCTCCGAAACGAGCCCATAAAAGTCGGAATGCAAAGCAAATTGGAAGCCCTAAGCCTGGTAAGCTAAGATTAGGCTCTTAAATGTGTAAGTGGAAATGAATAGCAGCACTTTTTTTTCTCGACAGCGAGTTCTACACAACGCAAACAGGTGCGTACCCGGAAGGAGCAGACTGATCGGGAACAAGCTGCCAAAGAAAACCAATCCTACTTGCAATCAATGGTAAGATAATTTGTTAGTATGAAAATGTAAATGTTTCCGTATGTTTTTATTCGTCTTTGAGTCAAAAACCTGAAGACGCTGTAGTTTAGTGCTCTCCTACTTGATTTTTACCTCACTTTTATTACAGTTAAGTTCAGCTCTATCACAAAATGCCATATCCAGCTACAGTCAGAGCGGTCATGAATTTGTGGACGTCAATATGGAGCAGTCGTTCAGCGAAATGGAGCAATCCTTCACAAATCTTTTGCTGGGCATTGTAGGAACCAGTTGCGCTTTCAGTTCAACTAAGATCAAGAATGCAGTGCAAGAAAAAGCAGGGGACAAAGTCCCAACTGAGGATGTTCCAGCAGCAAGTCAACTCGAAAGCCTACCTACTGAGGAAATTTCAAGAGATGAGTTTCGACACCAGCCTACCGAGGATTTGTTAGAAAAGGGCGAACCAAAACTGCTACCGGAAGACAAACCTGTAGAAACACGTGTTGACGTTCCGGGTACCATTCCTGAAGACCACAGATCATGGGATCAAGCCGAGGATCAAGCACCCCTACATAGCAATGACCAAGACATTTCGATACCGATTTCAGGGTCAGACACTGAAAATGAACAGCCTGAGCTGAGCTTGCGGTTGGCAAAGAAGTGCGACAAACAGCACGAAACTATCCGAAAGTATAAACGGCAACTTGAGGCCAAGAACGCGGAAAATGCCGAATTTAAAGATCTGGTGGTACATGCCGTTGCTGAAGCGAAGGCAGCCAAGGAAGGTGCAAATACGGATCAGGTAAGGAATCCTACAAAAAAAAAATCAATATCTAACTAATACATTTTTTAAACCTTCTAGGCATTTATTCCTGCTGAGGATCTGGATATCTCATCTGAGCAAATCGAACTCATTAATTCAATGTCCAAAAGTGTTGGTGCTTTTGCTCAAAATTTGGCGATGCATTTTTAGGGAGTCGAGGAGTTATGTAAACGGTCGGTTACGGGCCGCATTTACAAGAACAAAAGTGAATGTATACCTAAGCCGAGTATTTCGCCATCCAACTTGAAATTTATTTACAGTGAGTCCTGAAAAAAAAATCCATTATCAATTATAAAACTATTGATTTTCTATTCTCATTCGCAGACACAGCGAAAAAAAGAGTGGCCAAAAAAGTTGGGGATCGCAACCATGCGCAGATTGATACACTCGCTCACAAATCCATAATCAATCGAGCGCTCGCGGAGAAGATCGGCTACCTGAATAGGTCCCGCAAGTTGCACTGGTAGAATCCGACAAACAGTCGGGAAGGAAACCAGAAAACCGAATATTCAACCTTTTTTTACAATTTTTGAAACTGTCCCTTAAAACGCATTGAAATGTTTTGTTCCATATTTTGTTCAAAATATGTAGCATTGTTATTTTTGAATTTTAAGTCGTTTGTAATATGGGATTTTATTTTTTGTTACAACACCAAATGAACATTTCGTACCCTCAAACAGTGCACTAAAGGGCGATACGGTCAAAATTTGGTCAATATCAACTTGACGTATTTCTTTCAATTTTCCATTTAAAAAACCTGAACACCCCTCATTTTGAAGGTGTGTGTGTGTAGAATGTTGCTCCTATTTTGATTTTGGAATTCACTCTTCAGTTGTCAAAATGCCGTCCAAGCAAGAAGACCAGCGTATCAAAATTTTGCTCGCGCATCGCGAAAATCCGAGCTACTCGCACGCAAAGTTGGCAAAATCGCTAAAAGTTGCCAAATCAACCGTTACAAATGTAATTAAAGTGTTTGGGGAACGTTTGTCGACAGCCAGGAAGTCTGGATCGGGGGGAAATCGAAAACCGGGAGCCGCTGAGACGACAAAGAGAGTTGCCGGTAGTTTCAAGCGAAACGCTAACCTATCTCTCCGAGATGCCGCAAATAAACTGGGTGTATCGTCTACAACCGTGCATCGAGCCAAAAAACGAGCCGGACTATCGACTTACAAGAAGGTAGTGACTCCAAATCGCGATGATAAACAAAATACGACGGCCAAAGCGCGATCCCGGAGGCTGTACACGACGATGCTGACGAAGTTTGACTGCGTGGTAATGGACGACGAAACCTACGTCAAAGCCGACTACAAGCAGCTTCCGGGACAGGAGTTTTATACGGCAAAAGGAAGGGGAAAGGTAGCAGATATTTTCAAGCACACGAAACTGTCAAAGTTCGCAAAGAAATATCTGGTTTGGCAAGCCATCTGTACCTGTGGCTTGAAAAGCAGCATTTTCATAGCTTCCGGGACTGTCAACCAAGAAATTTACGTGAAAGAGTGTTTGAATAAACGTCTGCTGCCTTTCCTGAAGAAACACGGTTGTTCCGTACTGTTTTGGCCGGATTTGGCATCTTGCCATTACGGTAAAAAGTGGTACAACACGCCAGAGCTCCGCCCAATTGAGAAATACTGGGCTATTGTCAAGCGGAACCTAAAGAAGACCAAAAAAACTGCTAAGGACGAGCAGCAGTTCAAGGCAAACTGGCTTTCTGCGGCGAAGAAGGTGGACAAGGTGGCTGTACAAAATCTGATGGCAGGGGTCAAGCGTAAGGCCCGGCAACTCGGATTTGGAAAAGCGGAAGCCTAACTGAATATTTTTCCTGAATTTAATACTAATTGAACTTGAAAAAGAAATTTAATTTGATTTTTTAAATAAACGATTTCACCGATTTACACGCGTTTTCCCTTGACCAAATTTTGACCGTATCACCCTTTAATAAACATATTAAAGAGTACAAAAATACTACCACTGTTTCATTCAAAGGAAAGCTAAAATTCTAAAATAAAATGAAAAAATAAATAAATACAGCAGTATACAGTAAACCAACAGCAAAAACCATCTTACCGGAAAAACAGCAATTTGACCATATTTGTCATTGTTTATTGGATGCGCTACTGACAGTAATTTTACAATAAAAGATATCGTCAGTTATTTCTAAATGTATAAGAAAAGTACCTGAAAAATTGCTGTGAAGATACTTAACGACCCCCCTTTTTTAATGTGAAAACGGTGAAAACAATGATTTTGACAATACTATTGGATGTTAAATTGCAGTAAATAAATATTAAATAACATGATAAAATCACTGTAAACTGATGTACTGTCACAGTAATATTTAATGTTGTTTTGGTGTTATTTTTTTTGGGTTGCGTGCTGTTTGGTTATGCTTATTTAAGATCCAATCGTTTTCACGCATTTGATGTGAAATTAACTGTTGCAGAGAAGAAGGAAATTATGCAACAAGGTATAAACTTCACAACTGCCAGGATATGCTCTGGCTACTTCACGCCGGATTCATTTAAGGAATCCTGGTGAGTACGAGGAGTGGAAGTCGAGTATTAGACACGACACTGAAGAAGTCTGCACATTGTAGACGAATTTGTTCAGATAAGCAATAAAGGTAGTTCAAATTAAAAGGAAATTACGAATATTTCTTCTCATTTTCTAGTTTCTTGCAGGAATAAAATTGAAATTTATAAAAGATATTCTTATTCACTGCTGCCTATTACTGTCTATTAGTCTCTTTCCAATTCACTTCTGCCTGACACTGCCTATTATATCCTTTGACGTCTACTCTGTTTCGCCTTATACGTATGTCCATACTCCGTTGTCACGATGTCATTCGTTGTCTTCGATCGAGGGGTGTTTGATCGTGGAGTCCGTAGAGTCTGTACGGATAGACTGGCGCCCTCCGACTTCCCCGACCTGTAAGACAAGTCACTGTATCTCCGGTCGATTTTAGCTGACACCCTCATATACGCGCATTGTTTTCTGATCAAATTTTAATCGTTACACCCTCTATTTTTTGACTGCCTCATTTTTCAACCCATTAATTTTCCAAATGACCCGTAAATGCAAGGATCCTCTCATTCGCGCAAATAAAACTCGTCCCAATTAACTTCAATTTAAAAAAGGATGCATTAACGGTAATTGATGCAGAAATTACTTTAACGATCTCGCTCATTTTCCGCCCGGTCAGCAGCGGTCAATTCAATCAACGAAAAGGCACTAAAGTGCAAATGTTAACGACTGACGTTCGTTCCTCGTTGCGAATATTAACCCATTTCCAGACTGGACGTCTGGGTGGCATTCGTCGGATGTACACTGTGATGTAATGGTGCTCACATTCATGTTTAGTTTACTCAAATTTGATTAAGAATGATTTAGTTTATACATAGGTTTGAATCATAAAGTGCTTCAGCGCTGGAAACTGATTTGATACCCTTTTTGTTTTTGGAGATCTTTCGGATGGGACTCCCGATATAGCTGCTCCCTTGAAAATTCTTAATCTTCCGTATGACGTAATTCTTATTGCACGTTAATATTTACTTAGTCTACAGGGTGAGTAAATATTATCCGTGTTCACTTTCTTAGTCATAACTTTATTAATCGTATATTGAATAACAATGTACTTAGATTGAACGTTCAAAATAGTCGTGGAAATTTTGGAAGTTACAAAAAAGTTCATTTATTATGCCTGAATCTAAATTTATTTTATTAAGGGCATCTTCAGCGATGGTCTATTTTTAGAACAACTTTAAACTTGATTTGCATCAGCAGAAACTTCAATAGAACCAGCTAAAATACACCAACTTTGCGTTTCCCGCACCGAAGTTGTATTTCTTGTTGTTTAACCCACCAACACTTTCCATTCTGTCAATCATTCAACATCAAAGATAAGAAGTTTTTTTTCAGAAAAATCGCAGATTTTTCGTAAACTTTTTACCATGGATTAGTTTGACCAAATAATTTTTATTGTCAGTAGTGTGTCGTTAGTAGACGACGGAATATACTTGTTCTTTTGTTTGGCTGAAGGTGAGTGTGGGAATGCATGCATTTCGTCTGAACGATATTAGATAATGCTGATTTGTAATTTGGCAGTGGATATAAATAAGGGTCAAAACGGCGAGGGTCACGTGCTGGAAGACGCCCCAACTTCGACCAAGGTTCCCGTTTCGGTCTTTAGCGACACGCCAACCTATGACGAGAAATGCGTTGTTTCCGCATTCCAAGTGAGATGCTTCTGAAAAATTATGCGACAACTTGAATCTTCTGATAACTTTTTTCAGCTAAGTTGCGATACAGCAGGAAAAATAGGCCTGAGCCCGTTACAAAAGTGCACTGCAGCCTTCCGGATGTTGGCGTACGGTTCCTTAGCTAGTTCTCTCGACGAAAATGTGAGGATTGGGGAGACAACTAGCCTACTAGCCGTAGTATTACGTTCCCCAACACAGGAAGAGGTAAAGAAACGGACGAACGAAAATTTCGAAAAAAAATCACATAAATTGAGTGAACTTCCCAGAAACTCAGGAAACTTTTCAGAAGTTCAGGATACGTCTTATAAATTCAGGAAATCTCTCAGAAGTTTTGCTTTACTCTCTGGTGTTGAGGGAAATTCCCAGAAAATTAGGGAATATCCTAGAAGTCAGGCCTTCTTCCCAGAAGTTTAGGCAATTTTCCTGAAATTCAGGGTATTTTCCATAAATTCAGAGAGCTTCCAAAGGGAACTTCCCGAAAGTTAAGGTTTCTCTCCAGAAGTTCGGGCAACTAATAGGAAATACAGGGAGCTTTCCAGAAGTTAAAAAAACTTATCATAATAATTTGGGTATTTCACAGAAGATCATAGAACTACTCAAGATGTTCATGGAACTTCTCAAAATTTCAGGAAACTTCCCGAAAGTTCAGGTAACTTTCTAGAAAATTAGAAAACATCTCAAAAGTCTTGAATCCTAAAGAGTTAATCTTATTCAGAGAACTTTCCAAAAAATCATGAAGCTTTTTAAAAGTTTGCGAATCTTCCTGGAGGTTCAGATAACTTATTAGAAGTTTGTGAAACATCCCAGAAGTTGTAAAAAAATATGGAAATTTATTGAAGCTCAGGCGATTTTATAGAAATTCAGAATACTTTCCAGATCTGCAGTCTACGTTCGAAAAGATCAGAGAACTTCCTCAAAGTTCAAGAAACTTTTCAGAAGCTCAGCAAACATCTTACACGTTCACAGAACGTCCCATACATTTTATCAACTTCCCAGATGTTCAAGGAACCACTCAAAAGCTCCAAAAATTTCCAAGATGCTCAGGGTACTTCCTAAAACTTCAGGAAATTTATTAGAAGTACTGGATTCTCCCAAGAATTTCCAAGAACTTATTCTTAGATTGGGCAACTCTTTAGAATTTTAGAAAACGTCCCAGAAAATCGGAAAACTTCTAAGGAGCATTCTCAAGGAAACATTCCAAGGATTACTCCATAAGTTTAGAGAGCCTATTAGAAATTCAGGGATCTTTTCAAAAGCTCGCGAAGCTTTCCAATTAGGCTTTTTGGCGTTTAATCACCTTTCTCTTTCTGGCACATGCAAAGGAATGATGGTCTGTTTTCCTCCACACGATTTTCATTCTTACTTTCACTTACTTTCATTCTTACTTTTACTCGTGCGTTCATGGTCACTAAGCCTTATAGTTCAAGGTCAAGGTACTTAAGTTTTGAGATAAACTTTAATTTTTTACTATATTATATTTTTTTTGTACCGAAGCAAAACGAGAATAAAAAAATCAACTACTTTTCTAATGTCACAATCTTGAAGGTTCTAAAAACTTTTTGTAAGGTCTTACAACATCTCGGAAATTTACATACTTTAATTGATATGTTTCGTATTCTCCGTGCGTTGAGTAACGATTATAATGTAGAAGGAGATGCTCGCTCATCACCATGAGGCACCAAGAGTAGACAGTAATGCTTTGCTAGAATGAAAGATATGAAGAGAAAGTGTTGAAAGTTCCGCCAGTGTACGGCAGGTTAGAAATAGAACAGATTTTTTGCAAATTGAGCGAAAGGGCATGTGTACAGTGACGGATTTGTCCATGCCTCGACCTACCCCGCAGTGTGATGTTAGGCAAAACATGACGTCTTTGGTTCGAGTACCACTGTACACATGCCCTTTTGCTCATTTTTCAAACATCTGTTCTATTGCCAACCTGCCGTACACTGACGGAACTTTCAACACTTTCTCTTCATATCTTTCATTCTAGCAAAAACATTACTGTCCACTCTTGATGCCTCATGGTGATGAGCGAACATCTCCTTCTACATCTCGGAAATGCTATTTATTTAACAGAAATTACATCAAATCGACCTACTTTGAGGATCCTTTATTTTTTTTAATTTTCTGTAAGTTTTGAAAATATTTGTGATATTCTGCATTTTATCATAAAAGACTACCAACTGGAAGTCCAGATAGCTTCTGGGAAACTGAATCTGCTTCTGAAAGTTCCGGTAATTTCCAGGCAGTTGATTCTATTCCATGGATGTTCAGCAAACTTTTTTGGAATTTCAACCAAGTCTCCAGAAACATTGAGGATTTTTCGGTAAAACAATGAACTTCTCTGAATTTCCATCACTTCTCTTCTCAAAAAGGAGCGGGCAAACTTCATGATTATCTTAAAATTTCCAATAACTTTGTTCAACTTCCGAGAAGCTTCTGTCAAGTTCATTATATTTCCACCTAACCTGCATAGATATTCCAAAGTTCATAGAAATTCAGATAATAATTTCTAAAGAGTTTGTTCAGTTTCTAGATGCTTATATCTAGAGTAGTCGTAGTTGTTTATTCCAGATTCATGGGATGTGTTTTAACAATTCGTGAAGACAAAACATAGTTATTCGGTATTTGCATAAAATTTTCGAACTTTGCGCTAAACTTCGTCCATTAGGGTTTGTACAGACCCTTCAGAAATCGTAGAAGCCGTCTTTGTCCAAATTTGCTGGAAGTGTTTGATGTCTTTGATTCCTTGCTTCTTTCCAGAAAACTTCCGTTTCATCAGAGCCCAATATCTCTCGATTGGTCAATTTGGTGGGTTTGACGTATTCGGTACAATGTTCACTTGATTTGCTCGGTACCAGTCCATCACAGTTTTAGCATAGTGGCATGATGCCAAATCGGGCCAGAACAAAGGTTTTTCTTTGTGACTTTTGATGAAGGGTAGCAATCGCTTCTGCAGACACTCTTTCTGATAGATCTCCTTGTTGATTGTGCCTGTAGTGACAAAAGATTTACTCTTTTTGCCACACGTGTAAATTGCTTGCCACACAAGGTATTTTTTGGGAAATTTCGATGCCTTCTTCGTTCTGAAATGCTCAGCTGTAGCATTTCTGGCCATAGCAGAATAAAAAGCCAGACCTGGAAGCGGCTTGAAATCCTGCAGGACATATGTTTCATCGTCCATAACAACGCATGAAAATTTCGTCAAATATTCGCAGTACAAACGTCGAGCCCGTGAGTTTGCTGCCAAGTTCTGTTTGTCGTTGCGATTTGGAACTGTTTTTACTTTATACGACTTAAGTCCCAAACGTTGTTTTGATTTTTGGACAAAACCAGGCGACATCCCTATTTTACGAGCCACCGTTCGAATGGAGAGATTTGGGTTTTTCGTTAATATCCTTTTCACCTTTCGGACCATGACAGGATCAGTGCGTCCAATGTTTTTGTCACTTCTTGGTTTCCTCTCCACCGTCAAACGTTCCGAAAATGATTTGAGCACATCGTGAGCAGTGGATTTAGGCAAATCCAATGTTTTTGCAAGGTCCCGTATTGACAAGTCAAGATTTGCCGTACGGCCGTACAAAATTCGCTCGCGCACATGTTTTTCTTTCGTCGCCATCTTGAATACTAAACACGAAATGTAAACATCAATCATAGTCTTCTTCATCATAGACTCTCAGCTATACCACAGTTTCATTCCTACGTGCAATATTTCAAAAGTTACAATGATTTGAAGGTATCCGGATTAATGTGGATACAGATTTTATCTGCCGAGAAGTGCATAGGATTGTATAAAAGCTTTAGAATATGCAGTTGAATTATATAATATTCGAAAATAATTCCTGGAAAAATCAAGATGTTTCGAACTTTTCCTGCTAGAAATGCGGATTGAATCTATCTTCAAGATATCATCGGTTTCCCCCAGGAAGCATATCAAAACTGCCATAGTTAAATGTATCGTCCCCCCTAGAAAATTCCTCTAAATACCCTGATCCCCAGTAAACCTGCCACAAGTTTCTATATAACAGGCTTCTCGAAAATTCATCTGCAAGATCTATTTTCGAGTGGTTCTCATGACCAATCCATCAATAAACCGATTGTTCACTTTGAAGACTTCATTATTTTCGATTTCCGAGCAATCGAAATACTACTCGGAGTCAGAATTTTCACTTGCCTCCTCATTTAGAGCTAGTCAGCGTTTTCCGGAAAATACATTGGCAGTGAAAAAAACTAAGAGAACCAGCTCGAAAGTTTAAATTTTACTCATTAATTGGTATTATCAAGTAGCGAGTAGTCTTTTGGAACGGTATTTTTAGGTAGAACAGATCAATACATATACCAGATTCAAAATGATGCAAAATAGATCCGGTATAAAACTAAATTTACGTTTGATCTAAAAAAATAAATCAGAACCACGATTTGGACCACCGTTGAAGATGCCCTTAGTATGTGAATTTGGATTACCTTATTTCTGGAATAGAATTCCGTTTACTGGTTAAAAGGTTGCATACCAAAGGGTTTGCTCAGGGTTTTGCTACTAGAGTAGAGCAATTAGCCTACAAATAAATGAGACGAATGCATGTCGTGTCTCAGTGGTTTCAAGCGCTACGAATTGCAGTCATTTTAAAGCGACGGATTTCGTTTAAGTACTTATGATCAATTTTGCAACACACTTATCGCGTCAGTTGCACCGATTAGACGTTTGAGTAAGGGTAAGCGTTGCTAAATTCAATAGCTGTGCATTTTCTGTCAACACCCAAAAGTTGAAATTGTAGCAAAAAATGCAAAATTGCAATTTTGCAGTTTTTGCAATCATATCTTGAGAAATCCGCATGATTCTGAAAAGGCAAATTTGCCCATCATGTTCCACAAAGCTTTTTATGGTATAAACAAAGCCATGCAAGTGTGTGCAAGTGGTTATCGCTGTGTGCCTAGTGCCTCGACAATCGCAGCAACCGTTGGGTTTTTGTTCAACCGTCAACAACTTCTCAATATGGGTGAGACAATGGCACAGAACGCCGCTACGCCTATTCCACTGTTGCTATTCGGCTGTCAAGTGTTCTATTTTTATCTGCACTCGTCATCACACTCCTATCGCCCCGCTCGCATCTTCATTCAGTATCGTTCTAGCGACACGTTCGGACGTGTTTTACGCTCGCGCTCTGAAAAGTGTTTCAGTTCTATTTCGTTCGTTCGCTCTCTCGGTGTGTGCGTAGTGCACCGTATCCCCGCTGCTCCCTCCTAGAGGATGGAGACAGAGGAGACGCCGCCCGATGTGGCTGGCACGTCCGCAAGAAAAACAAGCGGAAGAAGCCCGACGTCGACGCCGACGTGAATCAGCAGCTGCTGAGTAGCAACGCCTTTAGCGCGCTTGCTAACGTATCCCAACCGACTGTTTCCACACCGGAAAGTAATCGGACACCCAAGCAACCGCCCCTGGTGGTGAAAAACGTCGATTTCGCGACGCTGGCCACGAAAATGGAGCCCTGCAAGGCTCGTTTGACGTATAAAATCACCAGGTTTGGCATAAGGATCCACTGCCCCACCACCGACGACTACAACAACGTGCGCAAGTATCTCGATGATTTGAGATTCGAGTACTACACGCACGACAAGCCATCCGATCGGCCCTACCGCGTGGTCCTACGAGGTCTTCCACTGGTGGCACCGGAAATCCTCATCAATCGTCTGAAGGTGGAGCACGACCTGGATGCCAAAGCGGTGCATGTCATCCGACGGAAGGGTGAATTTGCAACCCAAGATGAGGCCTTCTATCTGGTTCACTTCGCCAAAGCATACACGAACCTTACCAAACTGCGCGAGGTCAGGCAGGTTGGACAGATCCCTGGTACGTTGGGAGGCGTACCAAAACAAGCGCGTGGATGTTACGCAGTGTATGCGATGCCTGTACCACGGTCACGGCACCCGAAACTGTCACCTTAGGACAAGGTGCAACAACTGCGGCGGAACCCACGACACTGAAGAGTGCCCGTCGAAAGATTCCCCTGCCAAGCGATGCGCCAACTGTGGTGGCGCCCACCAAGCTACGGACCGTAACTGCCCTAAACGAGCCGAATTTCTCCGAATACGGCATCAAACTTCGTCCAACCAGAAGGGCCGAAAGCAACTCAGCAAGGCCCCGCCAGCTCCTGCCTTGAACAATGAAAACTATCCTGCTCTGCCGAACAGCTCGGCAACCGCCGGAACTCCAAGATTCGTGGCACCTCAGTCCACCCCGGGATAAATCAATACCGACGCACCGACCCTCGCGTCAGAGCTGGTGCGGCAGCTGCTCCAACCGATTCCCTCCCGAGGAAAATAAAGATGCGCTCTACAGCTCAGCCGAACTGTGGACCATTTTACGGAGTTCCGTGGAAGACTTCTGCGGTGCAGGACAAAATCGGACCAAGTGGAGGTCCTTGGTTACATGGTGTGCAAGTATGGGTCAATTGAGCCCCGCACCATCCGTGTAGCCAACTGGAATGCTCGCTCTGTTAGAGCGAAAAGCTTGAGCTGGGAAACTTCCTTGCCCAGCAAAAATCGACGTGGGAGTGATTTCGGAGACCCGGCTAAACCCGAAATTGAACTTCTCGCTTCCTCAACACACCATCATCCGCCTGGATCGTCCGAATGCAAGTGGGGGCGGCGTGGCTGTGATTATCTAGGAAAGGCATCCGGTACGAGGTTCTACCGCATCCGAAGACCAGCGTCATCGAAGCCATCGGTGTCAAAATCATCGCCCCCCAGGGCGACATCTCGCTGTTTGCTGTCTACATGCCCCGGCAGTGCGTGGACGGAAACGGCACTTCACAGCTCTTCGTGGAAGACCTCGAAAAACTCACCGACAACCGATCTCGCTTCGTGGTGGCCGGTGATCTCAACGCTCGGCATACTCTGTGGCGAAACCATACGGACAACAAAACGGCAACCTTCTGGCTAACTCACCTTAGCTTGGGTAAGTGTGCCATTCACTTTCCGGACGATCCGACCTTTTTATCCCCAGCTGGAAGAACCTCCACCTTGGATGTGTTTCTGTCCGACTTGGCACCGTCAAAGCCGGTCACACATCACGAGCTAAGCCCGACCACTACCCGGTGGTGTGCGAACTGGACTGCAATCCAACACCAGCCCCGCTGACGATGAGACGGGATTACCATCGGGTCAACTGGGTGGCTTTCAGTCGCCTGGTAGACTCTCGTCTTCCCGAGAACCCAGACGTATCCACCGTCGAAGCCATCGACCACCAACTGGGTGTATTCGAGCACGCCGTACACGCCGCAGAGGAAGCCTGCATCCACTGGGTACCGGTGAGGCGGCAATACACCACAATTGACCCCTACACTCGGCAGCTTATCCAGCAGCGAAACACCGTCCGCCGGCAATTCCAACGAACCGGATGCCTGATGAAGAAAGAAGAGCTCTCCATCCTCAGCCACCTGATTAGGGACCGAATGGCGACCATCAGGAACATGCAGTTCGCCAGCAGCATCGCCCAAATGAGCGACCACTCCCGGCCATTCTGGAAGGTGGCGAAAGTTTAAAGCAGAGGCCGAAAGCAGTCCCACCATTGAAGGACAACACCGGTAGCATTCTGGTATCTCCGTCGGAGAAGGCCAACGCCATCGCCAACAAGCTCGTCGAAGCGCACAACCTCGGTGCCAGCATGGCGAGTCCCCACGAAGCTACCGTCCAACGAACCATCCGCCGGCTCGATGAGCATGTCGACGCCGCTCCATTTGTCGGCATCGTGACGGAGAACGATGTTCGTGCTGCAGTGAAACGCGGCAAAAATATGAAGGCCCCCGGGAATGACGGCATTTTCAACCTGGTGCTGAAGAAGCTTTCCGGTAAGGCGTTCCGCTTTCTGGCGGGAATCTTCAGCAGATGCTTCCAGTTGGACCATTTTCCGACGAGGTGGAAGGTAGGGAAAGTTATCCCTATCCTGAAACCTGGAAAGGACCCGACTGCCCCTACAAGCTACCGGCCTATCACTGTTGCTGTCGGCTGTCAGCAAACTGTTCGAGCGGCTCATCCTCCAGCGGCTGATGCTGCACGTCGACGAGAACCACGTCATAATACCGGAGCAATTCGGTTTCCAGACGGGGTCACTCTACCGTCCACCAGCTGGTCCGAGTGGAAAATATCATCCACCGCAACAACGCACTTTCCACCAACACGGCCATGGTTCTTCTGGATGTGGAGAAGGCCTTCGACAACGTCTGGCACGACGGCTTGATCCACAAGTTGGTACAGGCGAACTTCCCGAGCTACCTGACGAGGATGGTAAGGAACTATCTAACCAACCGTTCCTTCACAGTATCGCTTGCAGGAGCATCGTCCACACTCAAACCGATCCCAGCCGGTGTGCCCTAAGGTAGCCTTCTGGGTCCCATCCTGTACAATCTGTACACCTCAGACGTACCCCAGCTTCCAGCTGGCTGCATCCCTGGCGCAGTACGCGGACGACACTGCAATCATGGCCAACGGACGAATGCCAAAGAACTACCGGTCCAGGTTGCAACAAGGCGTAACAGCGTACGTGACGTACCTCAGCAGCTGGAAAATAAAAGTGAACGAAGGCAAAAGTCAAGCTATCCTGTTCAGACACAGACCATCACCGAAGCTTCTACCTCCACCCGACTGCTTCATCCGGGTAAACGGATGCCCCGTTGATTGGATGGATGACGTCCAATACCTTGGGGTCACCATCGACAGCAAACGGAACTACCGTGCTCACACTGACACACTGCGGAACAAATGCATCGGTCTGCTGAAAGCGCTTTATCCGTTGGTAAGTCGACGGTCCCGGCTATCGCAGCGGAACAAACTGGCCGTCTTCAAGGCAATTATCGCCCCGGTGATGAACTACGCCATGCCGGTGTGGGGAACTTGTGCAAAAACCCACATCCAGAAGCTACAAGTCGTCCAAAATCGGTTGCTCCGATTGATCCTCGACGCCGCGCCCAGGACGAGAACCAGCGAGCTCCATCGTGCCGCTGAATTCAGGACAGTTAAAGACCGCATCGAAATGTCTATCGATGCACTCATGGACAATTGCCGTCACTCCGAGAGCCCGCTCATCCGAGCGATAGCAGACTAGGACAAATTATCAAATTATTAGGTTAAGTAGGTTATCAAATTAAAACTACATTGCTATACAAGCAGACAAACACACAAAGCCACCTGAAAACAAACAACCATCATCGATGTAAACGGAACTTAAAGGTTGAAAACATTCATTGTAACTCACTTAAAAACGCATATGTTTAAACACAAACTGAAAAATAAAGATTAAATTAAAATTCTAAAAAACTCCTATCGCCCTCTCATCAAGTCACCATGCGGTTTATGAAATAAACGAAGCCATGTAAGTGTGTGCGACCGAAATTTGCTTCATTGTTGTAACGTTGAGTGCCTTAAAAACCGAAGAAACTGTAGGACTTTTATTCCATTCACCTCAAATTGTTGTGGTGACTGGATGGTTACAATGAAGAGCCGTCATGCTGACGGTCGCGGTTCGACTTTCGGTAGCGGATGGTAATCTTTTTTTTTTGTGCGCCATTGAATTTACTACTACTAATCAACTGTACAACATCACGCACACATTGAATTTTTCTAATCGAATTGATGTGTTGCTTTTTTGCCCACGACCAATGTTGCTTTCTTTCTCCAAGTTGCGATCCATTACGAGAAATGAAACCAAATCATGCGAAATTGCATTACAATCTTGCTTTTTTATTTTGGGTGAAGCTGCTTCATTTCAATTTGCAGCGAATATCAAATTAATGCAGTTGCTTTCAACAAATAAATTTGATCGAATCCGTATGAGACACCCCTTGGACGAATGTCTGAAGCTGCGAACGTCGAAAAATTGCTTCGGCATCATAATATACAGTGTTGGACATAACATATGCATCTTTTATCTTGCAATACTAAAAAGCGTAAATAAATTTTGAAATTCCACTAACGAAATGAAGTAACATTTTACAATCAATAGCTCAGGATTCTTGTATAATTCTATAGATTGTTGGAGTAAAATAGTATTCAGTGGCAGCACACCGCTAAAGTTTCGATGACAGTTATCAGGATTCTATCGCTACGAAATAAACAAAGCACGAAATCTACTACGAAATAAACAAAGCAGAAGTCATATAAATATTCGCTATTCGGGTAATGGATCACTTTCGATTCCGTATTGTTGCGAATTTGATTCATCGACATTCAGATTTAAGTCAAATTCCACGGTAGTGTAGTTTCGGAGAACCTTTGTTCATTTTCCATCACTGTTTACCGCAGCCCAATCACATTTGAAAATTGCATTTTAGAGCACTCAGCAGTCTCACTTCATCAGACATTAAATTTTAATGTACAGAAAGGAACCGATGTTTGCGGATGGAGTTCCAAGTCCCGTTTCGTTTCGAAGCGACCATATAAAAAGAAAATCGTTCCAAGTCCCTCATCCGCAAAAGACGTTCCCTCTCTGTGAAGTTCATTCGGTGCCACTCTTCAACTCTTCAGCCTTGCAGCCTTACCGGGAATGTGAGATGGCATTGAGAGAAGGTGGAAAATTTCGGTTTTCCATCGTTTTTACGACTTACTGCCACATTTTAAAGCTGATTTCTGGAACGATAGTTTCGCCACCCCAATCTTGCTTGTCTTTGGCAAACGATGCTCTCTAAACGGAGCACTCCGCCGAAGGGAATTCAAACGATGTACGTGTATGCCGCATGATGAGGCAGGGTGGAGGGCGGATTGGAATGGCAAACATCCGTATTTTACACCTCTCTTCCATCCAACGGCTGAAGGTGACGCAAATTCTTCCTTTTATGAGCTCCCCGAGGTCAATTTACTTGCGTAATTTATTGTCTGTCTGGCGGCGGCGGTGGTGTTGGGCGACATTTTTAATCTCTTTCTCTCTCTCTGGGGGGAAAAGGTGGTAGTTTTTCTGCGTGAGAGTAACAACTGAATTACCGTACCACTTGTCGAAGGCGGTATAAGGGATTGTGGAACGTAGCGAACAGTGTTTAACACTGTTAACAGTAGTTAACGGTGCTAGAAAGGGAATATTATTAATGACGTAGTAGCGAAATAGCTTTTAATTTGAACTGAAAAAGGTGATTTTAGTGACTAGATTAAATAAAAAAGTTAACAACGCGTCCAAAAAGTGACGTAAAGAGATTGTCCTGTACGCTCGATCCACCTAACGGTGCAAAACGTACACTGAAACAAACTAAAGCTTGCTTCAGGTAGAATTGGAACAAAAACAATTGCCTGTATTTCAGTTATTTATTATTGAATTCAAGTTTTTTTTTATACAAATGTAGCGTTTTCTTCATACTTTTAAGAAAAAATACGGATAAAATTATTCGTCACGGTTTCGAAGGAATTCTCGAATTTTTCCTGTAACACGGCTCATTAGGCGGCGCACACCTTCTTCGTCCATCGTTTTAGCTATCTTATTCCACCAGGTCTTCATCTGATTGATGTCTTTGACAACCTTTCCCTTTGCCTTGAGTCTCCTCTTCATGATTGCCCAGTATTTCTCAATAGGGCGGAACTGGGGGCAGTTGGGTGGGTTAAGGTTTTTCGGAACAACCTGGACCCCTTTCTCTGCATACCATTCTTGAACGACTTTGCTGTAATGACAGCTTGCCAAATCTGGCCAATACATTACGGGATGGTCGTGGGATCGAATGAACGGCAAAATTCGTTTTTGGAGACACTCTTTTTGGTATAGTTCCGACGTCATTGTCTTATTTGTAACGAAAACTTTCGAGCACGGATTTTGGCCACACTATTCTGTTTTCTGGTCCGATTTGGCTGTTTGCTAGCTCGATACGACTTGATTCCTTCCCGGAGTCGAGTTCTCCTCACGGTACTATGGGCAGCACCGAATTTTCTGGCCAAATCACAGTCCGACAGATTGGGATTCCTCTTAATCGTCTTCAAAATCTTACCACGCAGTTTCCGGTCGACAGTTCCACTCCGACGATTGGCTTGAGGCTTCCGAATCTTCGTCAATGCTTCCTTATACCGTTTGATAACGCGCCATACGGTATTTCTGGGCAATTTCAGCTGTTTAGCTAGCCTAGATGCAGACCACAATGGATTTTCCAAATAACTGTGCACAATTGTTTCCCTTCTTTCTTTTACAAAGTACAGTCGATTTGCGGAATGTCAAAAATACATACGTGAAGCTAACAAAATTCCCGACACGTGGGCGCCAATAACTTCCAAATCCGTCCACCAGGAGCGCCACAATATGAGCAAAAGTTTGTTCCAATTCTAAATGAAGCAAGCCTTAGGGAACAAGATCTAATTATCGACCCTGTGCTAGTCTTAGTGATATTAGTGAAACAAACATAAAAACAGATGAAAGCAAAAAAATGTTAACTTTAAAATGCCTAACTATTGGCACCATGTTATAAATTTTACAATACACATTAAGTTTTGAATACCTATGGCTCAACAATCATGTTTCTAAAATTTCACGATGAATCCAGGGGCCGTATATTGGAACTCGAAACGCAGAACTTTTTCTAACAAGCGTTCGTACAAAACGTCGTTCGTTTCGAGATCCAAAATACGGCCCCAGGTTTTTTTTTCAACGAAGTGAAAACAGAATCCATTGAAAATGCCATGAATTGCGATCACTCAAATGCTGATAAGAGAATGTCCATTAATTACGTGACGCAAAAAAATGACTTTTGATCCCCCCCTCCCCCCCTTTGTCAAATTTTTTGTATGGACCTTCAATTTTTTTTGTATGGATCGTCACGGTTTCCCAAATCCCCCCTTCCCCCTTACTGCGTGACATAATTAATGGACCTTCCCAGAATGACCAGATGTCCCGGATTGTGCGGGACAGTCCCGGATTTGACCAATCTGTCTCGAATTGCCATGCGTCCCGAAAAACGTCCCGCATTACCAAATGTATTGGAAAATGTAGAGCATTCTAAAAATGGTTTCAATTTTTTTTATCAGTGCATTCGTTTGTTTTTCTCGTTTCTGTCAGATGGAGCGCCCATTGATACAACTGCATTTGTAAAGGGATTAAATCATTATATTCCTGAAGGGCTTTCAAAATGACGTTTTGTGCCGGGTGCTGACGGTTTCATGTTGCAGAAAAAATCGATAAAGCGAGTGAAAAAATTGTAAACAATAACATATAAACAATCGTCACCGACACCAAAATTGTCAGTGACGATTGTTTACATATTTCCATTCCGCCGATAAGTTTTCTGTTCCAGTATAGCTTTTTCTTGCAAATTTAAGGAACACATTTTTGTCGCACCAGAAAGTTCGGAGGTAAGAATAGAAAATCAATGCGTATCAACTGGTTTAATGATGACTTAATCTAGGAAACCATGACATAAAAGAGGATGTGCGTGTTTACGGGTGAGCTCAAAGCTGAATTTCCCTTCATCAAAAAATCCAAAACGCAGAACCGCGTTTATTGCAGACTTTGCAACAGTGATTTTTCGGTTGCTTATGGCGGAAAGAACGACATCACTCGACAACAGCGCATTTCGAATACTGAAGAGTTGCTTTAAAAGATACAATCTGCTGAGAAATATGTATAAATGATAATTTAAGGGAATATTTTATATGAAGTTCGTGGCCATGAAAATATTATGGATTCATTAGTTAAACGATTGTTTCAATAATATAAAATTTCATGCACAGAACGTCCTGCATTCTTCCGAGAAATATCTGGTCACTTTATGATAAGGCGTAAGGTGTGGCCCATTTAGTATTGGAACAAACATTTTTGAGTCTTACAGTGATCCTAGTGGTCGGATTTGTAAACTATGAAATCTTATGTGTTCCTTATAACAATAGCATCAGAAGTTTTTTTTTCGCGGTGCAGTTCGAACGTGTTTCAGAGAAATACAAAATGGAAGAAGAAAGAAGAAAAATAATTGTGCGCAATCATTTGGAAAACCCTTCGTGGTCTGGCCAAAACTTGCTTAAGTGTTGGGTTTTCCCCGAAGTACCATGTGGCGTGTTTTTAAAAAAGTACAGAGAAACTTTGTCGACGGATCGCAAGCCTCAAAGCAAGCGTCGGGCGGGTACTGTCAACCTCCAACTGCGGAACAAAGTCATCAAGAACATTTAGGCAAACCCCAACATCTCGACCACAGTTTAGCCAAAAAGTTTTGCGCCGCGCACAGTACCGTGCAAGGGATTCGTTGCCGGGAAGGCTTCAAGTCATACCGTGCCTGTAGACAACCAAATAGGGATCAAACAGAACAGATCAACGTGGCCGGGGAGAACAGATCAACGAGGAGATGTTCCAGCCAAATTCAAGTTTGTGTTTGCAGATAAATTTGCACGTAAATACATGTCATTACAGTAAAACAGTGCTACAGTGGTAGGACACCAACGGGATTCTGTTCATACCGTAAGAACTCAACCCACCAAACTGTCCCCAGCTCTAACCGATAGAGAGATGTTGGGCTATTATGAAGAGGAAGCAGAAGGTGAATGGCAGTGTCGTCAAAAGCATCAATGAATTGAGAACCAAGTGGAATAAGATTGCCAAAACGATGGATGAGAATTATGTGCGTCGGTTGATGAAACGTGTCTCGAGAAAGACCGCAAATTTCTTCGAAATCGAGAAGATTAGTATTTTTTTTATATTTCCCCTCTAAAGTTCACATAAAGTCGAAAATTTAAGTTAAAACAGAATACTATTTTGTTAATGTATATCCGAAGTATGTGCAATAGTCTATGATCCAATTCTAACTGGGCCACACCTTAAAGGTTGTACGGCATCAAATTGCACCACTTTTAAATGGCTGTTACTTTTTACCCGTTGGGTATTTTCTATTAAAATTTTGGGTGGAATTAATTCCATGTGTACTTGTTTACGCTGTGTAAGTTTCACTAGCAGATGTGCAATCGTTGCGAAGATGGAGTCGGAAGAACAGCAGCGGCGCAAAGAAATTTTCGGACGTACCTCGAAAGTCCGGATCTTTCTCATCGTGCCATCAGCAGGAAGCTGGGAATGGTACGTTCTACGGTGCCTCGTGTTTTAAATCGGTACCACAAAGGATTGACCATTGATCGGAAAAAAGAGGGACAAATGGATCTCCGTATAGTGTTAAGGATCACAACCGGGTAGTTCAAGCTTTCAAGAGGAATTCAGTTCAGTTCAGTTCAAGAAAAACAGTTCAGTTCGAGATGTGGTGAAGAAACTGTATTTAATCAAAATTTTCGTCCAAGATGCGAAAAAACGTGAAGGCCTACACACGTACAAAGTCCAAAATGCGCTTAATCGCGATGAACGGCAGAATACGGTAGGTAAAACACGTGCACAAAGCTCTACACCTAGATGTTGACGAACCCACATTGCCTCGTTATGGATGATGAGACTTATGTAAAAGCAGACTTCCAGCAGCCTCCGGGGCTCCAGTTTTTCACTGCTCATCATAAATTCGATGTCCCTGAGGACATTAGAAAGCAGAAGATGTCAAAGTTTGCCGAAAAAATATATGATTTGGCAAGCAATTAGATCGTTTGGAAAGCGGTGTACGACGGTGTATCGTGTGGGTAGTTGTACCTAAAAGAATGCCTCTGAAAGCGTCTCGTGTCATTACTCGAAAGAGGTTTTGAAGTGGTACAAGGCTAAGGAGGACAATTTCGTGCCAAAGCATCTCGACCTCCTGAACGCACCGGAACTGCGGCCAATTAAAAAGTACTGGGCCATCATGAAGCAGGCATTTTGGAAGCATCCTAAGGAAGTGAAGTCGAAGGAAGATATGAAAAAAAATGGATTGCCACGCAAAAAAATTTTGGTCCAAATGTTGTACAGGACTTTATGAGTAGTGTAAAGAAGAAGACTCGAGCTTTGGATATGGAACTGAAATTGAATAAAACAAACACTGGAAAATATTCATAACATGGTTTATTGCATTCCCTGAAAGTTTGAAGATAATTGGTTGAACGGGCGAATTTTGCCGAATATTTGTGTGTACCGCAATTTGATTCCGTACACCCTTTATCGCAAAAGACTGTGGAAAGGCTAATGAAGGGTCTTCGTCAAAAAGTGGATCATTTTCTGGAGCATTTGATGAAAATTTTATATTTTTCTGTAATACAGAGACAACATTGAGTTTTACACATAAAACTGTTTTTGAATTTGATTACTACACAGATAGCAAGAAACATATAATTTTCTGCGTTGTTTAATGCACAGAAAGTGAATGGTAGATTTGGCATAAACTACTGGGTTCTTTCATGTAAATTTAAGCCAGATATTGCTGGAATTAGGCCAGTTCCATGGAAGATTGCAAACAACTACGTTTGCCCTGGCTTGAAATTGAACGAGGGAAAACTTTACGCGTTTGTTCAAATTCATTATTGTGTGTAGAATGAACAGCTCTTATGCAGGAATCCAGGAAACGCAAAAGTGAGGTTAAACGTCGTAGATGGTGCTCCATAAAAATAGTTTTTCGAGCTGTCAATGCAACGTAATTGGTGATAAAAAGAGAAGAATATCGACAGTTTTGGCGAGACAAACCAATGCAACACAGATTGAAAAACGCGAAAGAAAAACACTGAATGAAAACGAGCCAACATTGCACGTAATCATCATAGTCACAACCCATGAGAAGAATTACTCCAAAAAATTAGCAATATCTGTGGCCTGGTTACATGACCACATCGAAGAAAAAAAGTATATGAGAATATATTGAAGATGGTGTACGTATATTTTGGTTCAAAGAAATAGACGTTTTATTAGAAGTAAGGAAGAATCCTTTATGATAAAGAAGCATTGATATTTAGGTGCAGAGACGGACATCTACGTCCGTCAGTTTAAAATACTCACTAAGCCAAAATAGCCGAGAAATTCTTTGGAATCAAATCATTTAAATCTATAGTTCGTAAAAACCGTTCAAATTGCTTACTATAGCGATCATCTTCGTTGCAAAAACGTGAAAACCTCAACTGAAATTCTCCCCGCAAATGAATACTTCAAAAAATTCCGAAAGCTTCTGGCTTCTGGTGGTTCGATAATTATAATTATTTCCACCTTTTAGCGCATTCAAGTCACAGTCAGCGTAGGAAAAATGACGAAATATAGGTACGCCAGCTATTCTCGGTTTAATTAAATTTTGTGCCCACTGAAATGCTTGTGTAATGTTTCGAACAGGGCCTACTTTCTTTTATTGCCAACGAACAGTGTTTACTTCGAGATTCGTTCAACTGTTAAATCAATATCAAGTCAAAAATTGACCGCCTCCACGTTTATTGACATGTTTGGAACCGTTTGAATATTGATTCAAATTGTCGAAAACTGAGCTGCGAGGATTGTCCCTTTTCTTTTGTAACGCGAGGAATCTCCCTGGCTGGAAGTATTAATATCGGTTGTGTTTTCATTATTATGTCGAGGCGATAAAAATGAAATGAAAACTGGTTGTACATAGCGTTACATTACAGCCGGAGCTGTGGATTCGATGAGAATTTTATCATTAAGTCAACGGATGAACGTTGGAATTTATTTTCACCTGATTGGAAACCAAATTAATTGGTGATTTCGTTGGATACATTACTCGGATTTGTTTAATTAGGTGATTGGAAGAAACTGTTGCTGGCAGGTTGATTCAGCATCTGTTGCCTCTTTTATTTGGGTTGTTCGAATATCAGAGAGCTCGAGATTAATTCAAGAGAAAATTGTCATTAGGTCGATAATAACAAAACATTGTTTACTTTCTCATTTGTTTATAACTAAGTCGCCATTTGTTTTTCAGTGAACTGCTAGCCAGTGGCATTGTCTTTTGATCTGTACTAAGCATCCCTTCGAATAATGTATATTGGCGTTGAAATCAACCAAGAGGTATGAGAGAATTTTTCATTGTTGCTTTCAACCTTATGATAATTTTCCCTTGAATTGATTACTCATGCTGAGATTTTTTATACATGCTAAAACCATTCTTGCTAGTATGTAAGCGACTGCCAATGATCAATGCTCAGTGGTACAAGCGTTTGAGCTCATTGAGAGTTTATTTAAATCCAAATAATTCTGGGATTGGGTGTTTACAATTCAACGCATACAGTCTAGCAGTGTTTTTACGGAAAATATTTACAGTCAAACTGACTGCTCTTACACAACCAATATTTTCGGCCCGGGAGTTGAAAAGTTGGGCTCCAGTGACCCATTTAATGCCTACAGAAGCTCTCGTTGTTACTTTCGACCTAATGACAATTTTCTCTTGATGTGGTAGCTTTAAAAAACATCAAGAACCAAGCGGATGGAGCACAGACCATTAATCAGGAACCTTGTTGATAATAAAATTTTGTCAGCAAATCCTGTGTTGTAAGCAAATTTATTAAAAAAGTTTCAAATCGTGTTATCAATTTAAAATCAAGTTCTCACGCTAATAACTGAAAAAAAAATTGTTTTGATAAAAGCTTAATTTTGTATTCAAATATTCTGTTAATATTCATACACAGATAAGAAGAAACATTTAATTTTCTGCGTTATCTAATGCACATAAAGGGAATGCCAGATTTGGCAGAAAATAATGGGATATTTTATGTTAATTTAAGCCAGATAACGCCTGAATCAAGCCTGTTGTATGAAAGAGTGCAAACATTGTTGTATGGCGCACCATGGACTACAACCAATTGCGTTGTTTACGGCTTCTTTGGCTTGGATTTAAACGAGGGGAAATTTTACGCGCTTGTTAAAATTAATTATTTTTTTCTGTGTACTTTGTACACCCTAAAGAATAAATGAATATCTTCAACTACGTTAGCTATGGATGATTTTTGAGCTGTCATGATACATCAATTCAGTTTTTTTTTGACACTAGTAGCGTGCGATGTTGAATTGAAATTTAGAAAAATCGATCACACGCTATGAAAGAACCACTAAAACATTGCACAGTGGGCAAAAATGGACCCAAATTCCCATTAATTTAGACGGCGCAGGGTAGGAGTCCTGAAAAATAGCTTATCTTATGGCAAACAATCGAATGGTGTTGGTTTCATTTAAGGCTGACCAGAGTAAGTGAACCATTTTGCCCATTTCTCCCCTCATTTTGGATGCAAACTAGAATTATTAACCCAAAAACTAAACTGGGTGCTACTATATTAAACCCAAATGCACTGTAAATTTGCAAAAAAAAAAGCTGAATCATCAATTTTTGATCAATTTTATCCGATATTCGCCCACACATGCATAAACTCATATACCATGTGGTTCGGTAGATTGGCGCCAGTAATATTGCTCTCACTTGCACTGTACTTATGTGAAATATCCGGAAAATCTGCCACACAGACAACGCCCCACCCCATTTTGTTTGTCGATTTCAGTTGTCAGATGTCCAAAATTGTCAAAAGCATGTGCACTATGGTGCATCTATATGTGGTTGACAACGACGCTAGCCTCTGTCTAAAACTCTTGTTTCTAGTTTTATTTATTGCAGATGGCAACCTTTTCCGTGGTAGCAGAGCAGATTATTGAAGTATGAGAGAAAACATTAATTCATCAAATTTTCAACAACAACGGACTTATTCGTGGAACGGTTTAGAGCAGTCAGTGAGCAAAACTTACCCGCTTTCCATTGAGCCACATCATCGTTTGCTGCAGATGGATTGTTTTTAGCACATGTTTAACAAACGCATAGGTTTAATATGCCTGTTGTTAACAACATCACGTCATCAAGACGGGTTGATTGATTTTATTATAAACGATAAAGCAAAACAAAACGATGAAACTGAAAACGTTTTCGTGTTTGCTTCTGTGAGAAATTCATGTTATGGCAATGCTAATACTAATGACAGGCTTTATTGAATATTTCCATTTATACCAATACCCCGAACTCCAAGTAAAATGCTGCCCCGCATCAAAAGGCTAAAAAGACAAAGTTTATTCCAGATCTTTATTTATCATAATTGATTAAATCGTACACGCAGAATACAAAACAATACAAATTTATTTCAGGTTAATTTGAACACAAAGATAGCCTATTCGGGTCACATATACAAACTTATTCCATATTTAAAATCAAGTGGCATCGATGTTTATAATAAAATTCATGTTTCGTTTATTCAAAAACTGCTTCTGTTTTAAATAAACGTAGTAATTGTCGAAGTAAAAGTATATTTGATTATTTAATTTTTATTTGCTACTGGAATCCAGGAATTAATCGACCAATGAATGAGAAGATTGACTCGTTTTGCTGGAAGTGCACGCTAAAACTCGGCTACCCGATGTGTGTATTGTTGAAATGTACATGCCTATAATTTAATTCAAAGATTGTTGTTTTCGTTAGAAACTTTCAATTCTTTCAATTTATTTTCAATACCTCAAATATTTAAAGTATTAATATCGATATTGAAAATCGAAATGGACAAAGTGTTTCTGTCTTAACCAATTTGGTTTGCCACATTATGGCACCATTTTCGTCTGATTTTGAACTTGATACAATTTACAAGGTGGAGCGAAAAGTAACCTCCTTGGGAATAAGAAAAAATTAAAATGTTTTTTTAAATTTAATTCAATGTAGTCTCCTTATAGCACGACTACAACTTCTTGATCCCGTCTGAACAGTAATTTTCCGGAAGGTCTGCACAATACTCCTCCGCGACGTCGATGATTTCCTCGCTTGAGCTGATTTTTATTTATTGATGAGCCATCTTTTGAGGTTTGGAAATAGATGATAGTCCGAGGGAGCCAAATCGAGTGAATCCGGTGGATGCAGAAGCAATTGGAGGCGAAAGTCCATGAATTTAGCTTTGGTTATGATGCTCTTGTGCTTTAGCGCATTGTCTTGCAAAAACAAACGTTTTGCAGCGTTTTCGGTCTTCAATTGCTCCAATAATGCACGGTAATACTCGCTGGTGATGGTTGATTTCTTTTCAAGATATTCTACGAAGATACTCTGACAATCCCAGAAATCCGACACCAGAATCTTCCCGACCCATTGAGCCTCGCTAGGCCGCTTCGGGGCACTCGTGCCGATTTCAGTCCATTGCCGGGCACTCATTCTGTTCGCTGGTGTGTAATAGTGGATCTAGGTTTCATCAACCGTTACCAAACAACGCCAACAGTCCTTCCGATTCTGCAACAGCAAGTCTAAACACTGTTTCGAAGTGCTCTCGCGTTCGTGTTTTTGGTCAAGAGTAGGCATGCGTGACACCCAGCGGCAGGATAACTTTTTCATTTGTAGAATCTGCTTTATATTTATATTTATATTACGGCTCGACGATGTTTTTCAAAATTGTTGCAAACCACACGCACCACCTCTTCTGGCATTTGATTCTGAAATCTTTATAAAAATCTTTTTTATTCAGTCCTAACATATGTGTTTCAAGTCGTCCAGTTTTTCTACCAGGTAGCCCCAGATACTGAAGTCCAGTTGGTTCAAATCAGGAGACGATGCAGGCCATTCAGAGAAACTGATGAAACACGGTAAATTTTGCTTACATCACTGCTGAACAACTACTGGAATGCACATGTCACAATTATCAGCTGGCTCCAACGAAATGTCTCCATCACCATCCTCGGGGACCCCTCGATTCGGCAACCTGGCCTAGCCTCAGCCGGAAACTAAGTATTTAGACAGTTTCAGAAACCTACTCAGACCGGGCTTGAACAACTTAACGGACCAAATATTACGGGACAGCCTTTCCCAATCAGAAGGACAACCACGTGACACCGGCCGATATAAAGAAGCTGGTGATGGCTAGCGAACGGATTCAAACCATACCAGAGAAGGTATGTGTACTGTAAAAATTTTTAGCAATAGATTTTAATTGTTGTTTTTACCTCAGAAGCCGGGAGGCGATCCGCAAAAGAAAACGGAACTTGAGAACAACGTCAAAGAAATTCTTGACGAAATAGGCTTGGATGAAAATATGCTAATCATTCAAACATTGGGTACGATCCTGAATTACATCTTCGGACGAATCTTCTGTGGACTGCATGTGAAAGAAACTAATGAAACTAAGCTATACTAGGTAAGTAAGATTCCCAAAACCTGTTCACTCTATACTCATGGCACAAAACAATAATGGAAAACTTCCCCACCATTCTTTACTCATCATAGTCAAGCGATTCCAGAACTTTATTTGCTGAGTTTTGCATAGCAAAAGTTTAACGGAAACCGAACCCGGGTAGAGGTGAATTGCAAACCAATAACATAATAATAACATATCTTGCCATCTCAACTAGATTTGAAATTTTTGACTTATTCAGGAATAACACTTAATTGTAATGTAACTATAAAATATGTTATCAAACTAGTAATGATATTGTTATTTAGGTATTTTATACATAAGTTGAAAAATCATTTAATAACAACTGAATGGTAAATTTTGCCATCATAACTAATTTGGTTTTCACTAAGTTATTTTGTTTGTTTTGCGCAATTTATGAATTTGAATGAAAGAACTGATACCCGGGTAGAGGTGAATTGCAAACCAATAACATAATAATAACATATCTTGCCATCTCAACTAGATTTGAAATTTTTGACTTATTCAGGAATAACACTTAATTGTAATGTAACTATAAAATATGTTATCAAACTAGTAATGATATTGTTATTTAGGTATTTTATACATAAGTTGAAAAATCATTTAATAACAACTGAATGGTAAATTTTGCCATCATAACTAATTTGGTTTTCACTAAGTTATTTTTGTTTGTTTTGCGCAATTTATGAATTTGAATGAAAGAACTGATATGCAAGGAAAGATATTTTAAACTATTGAATAAAATATTTTGCCAAAAAATGTAAATTCAAAAATAAATATATTGTATTACTTTCTCTTTTTATTTTAAGTCAATAAACAAACAGACATCAATCAACTTAAGTGCGGATCTGTCACTTTTATATATAATAAATTATTTTTTCAGATAGTTTTATGTGCATATTTATACATTACTGAATGGAGTCGTTAATTTTCATTATTTTATTGAAGAGCTCTTCACAGTGTAGCAGTTGATCAACAATGTTGTTAGTGCTGTCGAAGGACGATAATCCTTATAGAATTTCTTGAATATTGTAGAAATTTCCGTTCATACAGATCCATGAGTTATCATATTGGAAGCCTTGGCATGATTTGTTTGTAAATGAGGAAGAGAACTTACCATTCATCAGTTATTACTATTTTAAAAACTAGAATTACCATTATTTTGATATTTTAGCGTTGACGATTAAATTTACCATTATTTACACCTTCTAGAGAACAACTCATTGTGTTATTATTATGTTATCCACACCTCGCTAATAACTCATGCAATTCTTCTTTTGTAAATATTTTGTTCTTAGTTTGTTCTTATAATGGCAAAATTTGTTATTTCTTAGAAATTCCCTCGAACTATTTCAGTAATTATTTTTGTTGTTTTAACTCTTATCTCAAACAAACTAATGTAAAATTTTGCCATTCAGTTATTTTGCATAAATGGTAAAATTTGTCATTCATGTACAATTCTCTTCTACCCGGGAACGCCCAATGGGAAAAACGCATTGGTAAATGGAAAGGTCTTTCAAATTTTTAAAACGAAATAAACGAGTTGAAATTCACTTATGGAAAACGCGACGCGAGACTGGACACAACACGTATGGTTCTTACAAACGACGTTTGTCGTTTGTAAGAACCATAAGTATTGTGTCCTATCTTGCGTCGCGTTTTCATAAGTGTACTGCAGTTCTTATTTTGGCACTAAATCAAAATAATGAGTGAGTTTGAAATTGTCTAGTTAACCGTATTTTTTCCAAAAACTGGTTGTCAACGTCCAGTTATAAGGAAAAATGGCTCCCTGCCTTGTATTTACATCGTGCTGTTCTGGATTGTTTACAAGAAAAGCATCGCTGGTCAAGCCTAAGGAACAGTCCTCAAAGCCTTAAACGCGACGCGGCTAGCCGAATACATTTCAGTTTGCCTCAAGTAACCTGGTCTCGATATTCTTATACAAATATGTATTGCTTTTCATATATTTAAAGTAAGCGTTGGAATGCATATATTTGATTTATTCTTATCAATGTATAAACCTGGTTTATTCATTGCAATAACTGGACAGATCGAATATGGTTTTAGCATAGAATGTATTACGTAGAAGGAGATGTTTGCTCATCACCATTAGGCACCAAGAGTGTACAGTAATGTTTGCTAGAATGAAAGATATGAAGAGAGAGTGTTGAAAGTTCCGTCCGTGTACGGTAGGTTGGAAATAGAATAGAAGTGATTGGGAAACTAGGAGAATTTAAAATTTAACACTTCATTTGATCACTTTTTAAAAACATAAAAAATTAAACCTTGAAACACTTTTTTAAATTTTCGCTAGTAATCTCGAGCAAATTCCTTTTAATTCCACTATGAGCTTATCTTTTGACGGATAGGCCTATTTCCAAAAACACAGACATAAAAGAAGATGAAATTTTAGTATCTTCTGACGTCAAATCCCTCTTCCCTTCAATTCCAGTAAAAGATACAATCAATTTATTAGAAAAGTGGTTACTTTTTCAAAATGACGACATAACATGGAGGAAAAAAGTACGATCATACATAAAACTAACACAACTTTGTATGGAAGAAAATTACTTTTCCTTCAGAAATGAACATTTCAAACAATTAAAAGGTGCCCCTATGGGCAACTCCCTTTCTCCTTTTCTGAGCGAAATCTTCATGGCAAATTTCGAAGAACAATTGCAAGATCAACTACCTACCGTTTGGTATAGATACGTTGATGATGTGTTTTGCATTTTAAAGAAATATCTCTTAACTTCCACCCTAAAAACCTTAAACAACGCACATAAAAACATAGAATTCACTTATGAAATTGAAAAAGATAATAAATTACCATTTTTGGACTTGCTCGTAGTGAAAGAACAATCTAAACTCACATTTGAAAACCAACAAACACACAACGCACAATACCACATACGTCTAACCACTCATACCAACACAAAATAGCATCATTTAACCACATGATACACAGAATACAAACATTACCCCTAAGTCCAAACGGCATAACTAAAGAACTCGAATACATTTTTGACACAGCACACTTGAACGGTTACTCCCGAAAACTAATACAAAACGTAATCAACAAAAAAACACAAAAACAATACAAACAATCACTCACCACATTAACAGATACACAACCCCAACTTAAAAGAATAGCAATGACATACGATAACCACACTACACAATTACGACCAATCCTACGCAACTTCGGTTTTGAAATAGTTTATACTAGTAAAAATAATCAACTTAAAACCCTCTTAGGGTCGGCTAAAGACCCCATTAACAGTCTAAAAAAATCCGGGGTCTACAAAATAACTTGTGACCATTGCGGCAAAATTTACATTGGACAAACTAAACGTAATCTCAATATTCGATTCAAAGAGCATATTGCAGAAGTCACTAAAGCAAACAAAGACACTGACAAAGGGATCATACACCATTTTAAATCAAAAGTAGCTGAACATATATTCAAAGAAGAACATTTTTTAAACTTAAATAACATACAAATCTTAAGACATAAACCCCTGGAAACTAAATGTAGCGGAAAGCATAGCAATCAAACAAACAAAAATTCCAAAAAATTGCTTAACAAGGATCAAGGAAACGGATATTCGTGGCTGTTTAAATTTATACCTTCACACAAAAACAACTCACTACACAACAAAACACCAATTTGACTAACTTCAAACGAAGTAATAATGAATAACCTTGTAGGTATCAAACAACATTTCAGGTATACAAACAAACACATAAACACACTCAAGAACTTCTCTACCCACGCCTACCTCACATACCGCGGTACCAACAAACATACTATAAATACTAGACCTACTGTGATGTTTCCTTCAAGTCGAGCACTCGACACTGAAGAAGTCTGTAAGTAGCAGACGAAATAGGCCTATCTGTCAAAAGATAAGCTCATAGTGGAATTAAAAGGAATTTGCTCGAGATTACTAGCGAAAATTTAAAAAAGTGTTTCAAGGTTTAATTTTTTATTTTTTTAAAAAGTGATCAAATGAAGTGTTAAATTTTAAATTCTCCTAGTTTCCCAATCACAATCGTTCTACTAATACGCTCAAAAAAGTATTTTAAAAAAATAGTGTTTAAACAAAGTGAAAGTAGAATAGAAGTATTGAAAATTGAGCAAAAGGGCTTGGGTAAAGTAGTACTCGAACCAAGGACGTTACCTTTGCCTAACATCCCACTGCGGGTCGAGGCACGGACGAATCCGCCAACTCAACAGGCAAAAGTAACTTGTTGGATCGAGCTGATAGCATGGGAGAGGAACTCCCTCCTTTTTGGGTTTGTTTTGATTCGCAATGTCTGAGTTTACTCAAGTTTCTACATCATGATCGTTACTCCACGCACGGAGAATACAAAACATATCAATTAGAGTATAAAATTTATGCTTTTTAGTATATTTAGTAGTAAACAAATTACAAAGAAACGCCTCTCTGTTAGTTATACAATGACAGACAGATCTACTATATCGACTCGAAATGTAATTGACAAAAATAGTGCAACCAAAGTTGTCCAGTGATTTTTGATGTTTCTGACATGGGATTTGATCCTATATTTATGGGAATAGCTGATACTGAATCTGTGGTACACGATGACGACTCGTGAGAAGATTCTTGATTAGGGATTATAAAGTTATAACTCTCGACAGCGCTTTATTTTTATTTTGGGGTGTATAAATTATTCCCGCCCATCTCAGCAGCAACATTAAAAGCTGTAATGATAGCAATATGAATGTTACGTATATTTTACGAGATATTTGTTAAATGTACAACACCCATGGCTACGAAACAAGTGAAAACTAATTTACGAAAATAAATTTGCAGTGTTGTTACAACGCCTGAACATGATAATTTCGGCAATAAGCAGAACACGGTGACCAAAACCCAGGCAAGAAAGATGTACCGGCAATGGCAAATCACACCGAGGTACGTTGTTATGGACGACAAAACGTATATCAATGCCAACACAAATGCCGGAAAAGGAGTTCTATGTTACCAAATCTAAATCTATCATTTTGCCAGTCAGTTTTAGACTCGTACACAAACAACAATAAACTGTCTTAGACTGGTACAAAAACAATAAGTCAAGCATGAACCATGGACACTTATGAAGTCTGAACTGGATTTGAAATAAAAGTGGTTGAAACTACTGAAATACGTTGGCTTCACCATTGTTCAAAAGTTAATGAGCGGACTGAAGGCAAACATTTACTCATGAAGAAGAGGTTCATTACAGTTAATGATGTTGAAACGAAACCGTATTGTTGTACTTTATTCCATGAATGTTTGAATCGGATGAAAACAGAACATTTGGCGTTTGAGCGTCTCATTTTTTTCGATTACACTCTCTTATCACAGAGTATAATCTTAATCCATTTTCAAAACAAACCGAAAAACCGTCACCGCATGACATGATCACAGCTTTTGGCTATGCGTCGATAAAAACTGTCTTAAAGTTGAAAAATACCTGAAACTTATCATAACCTCGATTGTTTGAACATAGGTCACTAGATTCAAATTATATTCGTTTAAACATCAGATCACTATGCCGTTAAATCACCTGCTTGTGATTATTTATTTCCCATCTACCTCAACCGGATGGACCCTACATAATTTCCGTAGCCTTCTTTGTTAAAATTCCACTTTACGACGACGACGACGACGACTACGGCGGCCGATCGAATGTATAATTCATACAACTCTTCCAAGAAGTCAGCTCGTTTCCTTCCTAATCCTTTCCATATCCAAAGTTGCGTCCGTGGCTCCGATGGTAAAAAATACATAAATCTAAGGAATTATCTGGCGTTGCCGATGAAGAGGACCACGGCCCGTTCTGGGATTGAACATCAATTAAATTTTCCGAACCGGTTAATAATAAATGGCCGTGCTTGTTGGAGCAATGCCGAGGAGGAAACCATCCGGGATCAAACGCCGTTATTTTCTTACGTAAAGTAATAAACCTGAGCAAGATTAGCAATTCGATTTACAATCGGCGGATTGTTGTTAACTGTAGCATATCTGGCCATAGCAGAATAAAAAGCCAGCCATGGAAGCTGCTTGAAATCCTCCAGGACATAAGTTTCATCGTTCATAACAACGCATGAAAACTTCGTCAAATATTCGCAGTACAAACGTCGAGCCCGTGATTTTGCTGCCAAGTTCTGTTTGTCGTTGCGATTTGGAACTGTTCTTACTTTATACGACTTAAGTCTTCATTTTTGGACAAAACCAGGTGACATCCCTATTTTACAAGCCACCGTTCGAATGGAGAGATTTGGGGTTTTCATTAATAGTGGATTTAGGCAAATCTAATGTTTTTGCAAGGTCCCGTATTGACAAGTCAGGATTTGCCGTACGCCCGTACAAAATTTGCTCGCGCACTTGTTTTTATTTCGGCGCCGTCTTGAATACTAAACATGAAATATAAACATCAATCATAGTATTTTTCATCATAGACTCTCAGCTATACCACAGTGAAATTTTTCATTCCTACGTGCAATATTTCAAAAGTTACAATGATTTGAAGGTGTCCGGATTAATGTGGATACAGACCATAACAGACAATATGGAAATTAATTATGCTGTTGATTTCAGTTTGAATCGTTATGCAATGTCACCAATTTAACGCAGAGATGGCATTTCACACATATGTTATGCTGGAGCGTGAGATTTGTACCTTCACAGAGGATACAACCATACCTTACCGAAGATAAAGCAAAGTGTTCTTTTATTCGTTGGTAAATAGACAGACTCAAAGTGTGCGCCTGTGATGGAATGGCTTGGAGTGAGTGAATCACTCTCTCTCTTTTAAACAACCGCTCTCACGTGCTCTCATTTGTCTTCGCCCACGTGCTCTCACCTGCAATCACTGCCGCGTACACTTGTGCGAGGACGCGCCAGTGCTCTTTCAGTGATTCGTTGGTGCGATTGAATGTGAAAACGACGTCGGAATTGTAGAAAATGTCCGAAGAAAGGATGCGGGAAGAAACATTCTGCTTTTTACCTTTGTTATGTGAATTTGAGATAAACAAGAGAGAAGAGCTCATGTTGAGATAGAAAGAGTGTGAGGAAACATTTCTCTCTACACAGCCAGACATTTTAACTCAGTTTCGAGTCGGTTTTGACTGACATTCGTCAAAAGTGGAGTCACTCAAATTTGAGTAAATGTTACTGTCGTTGACTAGTCGACAAATCAAAAACATCGACTCAAATCAGATGGATGGTTTTGATTTGTCGACTTGTCAATCCCAGTTACATTTACTCAAATTTGAGTGACTTCACTTTTGACGAAAATGAGTCAAAACCAACTCAAAATTGAGTTAAAATGGTTGGCCGTGTACCAAACTGAGGATATAGACATCACTGATTTAACGGAGAAATATCGGCCTCAACGAAACGAAAAATTGTTCAAAAGTTACAAGCGGTGCAATCAGAGCACAAGACGTTGATTAAAATGAACAATACTGCTCTATATCGAATGTTATCTGATAACTTTAAGACTAGCTGAAAAAAACTCGGGAGAACAAACCCATCGATACTGCACTGAAAATCGATGATGTGGCCATACCAGGCCATTGATAAGCCTATATCAATAGCAGTGATTGACAGTAGACAGGATGTCCTGGGCTCAAATTGATTTGGGCCCGCTGTCAGCTGTCAAATAGAAGTCTAATCATTTATTTTGGTTGTATGTTTTGATGTGAAACACCACAGAAAGCGATCTTTCAGCTTTGTATTATATGCCCAACAAAAACGAGCAACAACAGACACAACTTCAAAGTTGACATTATTTTGACAGCTGAGCTTGCTGAGATTTTGTCTACGTGAAAAAATGGTCCTTGCCATAGGCCTGGGCCATACCCAAGTAACATTTCCAAAACCATCCAGCTTTAAAGCTATGTCCATTTAGAATCCGGAATAATAAAATCATCTGTATCTCGGTAACGAATTGACGTACAAATAAGTTTAATACATCAAAACAAAGGTAATTCACTGTTCTTCAAGAAAAAAATAAGAATACAAATCATTTCTCTTGGTTTCTAATGAAACTTGGCAGTTTCTTCTTTGTTCCTCCCATCAAACGCTGCACACATCCGGAGTCAATTTCCTTGGCACATTTGTTCCACGGTCATCTGAGTCGCGTCTCGAGCCGTTTTCCACTTTTCTTAAGCTTCCGCTTCGTTATTGCCCAAAATCTCTCGATGGGCCGAAACTGCGGGCAGTTGGGTGATTTTATATTTTTATCGATGAAATCTCCGTTATTATAACGGTACCACTGCACTATGGTCCAGATCACGAATTTACGAGGAAACATGCTCCCAGCGCCTAAACTTGAAACTTTACAGCAAAGTAATGTTCTACAATATGGTTTGTATTATTAAGGCCCATTTTTTGGTGTTGATTTAAATTAGGGTGGTCCCCATTTTCACGGAAATACAAAAACTAACTTTTTTATTTGCAGAAATAGACGTTTACATCCTTTGGCAAAATTGTAGCGCAAAAAATTTCATGGAATTTTTATTAACCATTTTTTTTTTTGTACCTTAAAAATTGACCAATTTAGAGCAATTTTTTCTCATCAACTTAGGGTGTACCATAAAAACTTGATTTTTTTGCCCTTACTTTTTTATTTCAATTCCCACCGTAAAGTTGTGTTTGGACGAGTTTTAGAACTTTTTAAGACGCGTACTTTGGTATACAAATTTTGCCGCTAGCTTCAATAAATCGATAGTTATTGAAGTTTTTCTTAAAAAAATACGCCCTTTTTAAATGTTGATTTTCATGATTGGGGCAAATACAAAAAAAAAATTAAAGACGTCATTTGGAAGGACAGTTTATATTGTTCAGCATATGTGAAAACTAGAGATATGTTATTTCTGTATCTTGAGAAAATTACATTTGAATCTGGAATGGTTTGAGAAGAAAAACTTCTATAACTATTGATTGGTTAAAGTTAGTGGCAAAGTTAATATATCAAAATACGCGCCTTTGAAAGTTCTACAACTCGTCCAAACACAACTTTACGGTGGGAATTGAAATAAAAAAGTTAGGACAGAAAAACTTTTTTTATGGCTCACCCTAAGTTGACGAGGGAAAAGTTGCTCTAAATCGGTCAATTTTGCCAAAGGATGTAAACGTCTATTTCTGCAAATAAAAAAGTTAGTTGTTGTATTTCCGTGAAAATGGGGACCACCCTAATTTTAATTAACATCAAAAAATGGGCCTTAATGATACAAACCATATTGTAGAACATTACTTTGCTGTAAAGTTTCAAGTTAAGGCGCTGGGAGCATGTTTCCTCGTAAATTCGTGATCTGGACCATAGTGCACTGGATGACTTACCGACTGTAGTGGCAACTCGCCTAATCTGGCCATAACTTCACGGGACCGTTATGGGCTTTAAAGAAAGGTAGTGCGTGGTTTTTGAGGCATTCTTCCTTGTACAGCTGCGAGTGCATCGTTTTATTCGTCACAAACACTTTGGTCCTTGCTCCGCAGTTGCATATCCTTTGCCAAATCATCAGTTTTTAGGCAAATTTGACCATATTTTGACTTTATGAACTCGTATTATGCGGTTTTGAAATGCCGTTTTAGGACTCATTCAAATGATCTTATTATGGTCAATTGAAAAAAAAAATTCTGCTTCCAGTTAATGCATTACCAAATAGTTTTATAGTAACCATTGCGAAGATAAATTGGCTTGTTGCAAAACTGTGGTTTTTTCCAATCGGCTTATTGAAATATATGAAGTAATTGAAATGTGGAGAAATGAATACACCAAATTTTAAATGTAATGCCAATGAGCTGTAGATCAGAGACCAATTTCGGCATTCTTTTAGATAACCTTAGTGGATTCGATAAATTTTCTGGAAATTGATGTTTAAGTTATCGAATATAATGGTTTCAATTTTGTTTTTGTTGATGGAAACTCGCATAATCTCCGAGGCACATTAATTTTCGGCTGTTATCGAGCCAATTTTCACCACAAAATTGAATGCGCACATGATTTGGAGCATGATCCGGTATAAAAAAGACTCAATTGATTTGGATATTTTGCTATCAAACAAAATTTCCCGCAACACTAGAACTTTTTTCCTAGATATTATTTACTGTTATATGAATTAGAAGAGCAGAGAATCGAACAAAGCAGAATAACAAAAACTAACCACGATTTCACCGTGAAGTTTGACAGCTGTGGCAATTTGGCCCTATGCTGTTTTCGATGGCTGCCAATAGGTTTTATGAAGGTTCTCAAGTAGTCATAACATTTTTCACTAGAACATTTTCAAAATTTTTTCTGGTCTTATAAAGGTTAGGAGTGCTATACGGCTGTAATAAAACTAAAACTGTTACTTGGGTAGTGATCACTTGATATTGTCTTACAAGTGATTATTTTCACCATGTGTCGGTCTTATGATACTTGGCAGTATCCGCTGTTGTTTTGGCATTGTGAAAATGGATAATATTTTACAATCAACTGATTGTAAAATGACATCGATTGGTGAGTGAGATAAGAGATCATCACCACATAAAAAAATCATGGAATTGATATGTTTTGAATTATAGATGTCGAAACAGACAAAACAGTTAGCTCGACTACCACCTTCTGAAACGCAAGCTTTACTTCCGATATTCTGTTCGATATGTCCGTAAAAATCAAAACTGAATGAATAACTTGTTGATAAAGAAATGTGTGAGCAATTTCCTTCAGTGTAACAGATTAGATAAAGAGAGCGGAGAGAACGCATGTGCCAGGCTTGGCGTAGCGCAGAATATAGAGAAGAGAAGCTGATTGTTTATGATTTAACAATCGCTACTGCCACAAGTGCACCAATGACCAGAACCCTAGAAATGAATGATAATGAATTACCTCTTAACCTGTAAGTGGATAAGTAAACAATATACATCTAAACATTATATTTATTGTGTATTTGGATTAAGTCCTGAGAAGTTCCAGGTTGTGGAAGTGTTCTCATCGTGAGTTTTCACGAGGGCACTTTGTCTATGGCCTTCCGCATCGTTTGGTCGTGTCTGTGAGGGATTTCCTCAAGACTTTTAACTACGCTCTGCTCAATATAACTTTCATCAAATTCAATCGAAAAAAGTTGCGTTCTCCGAAACGCATTCATATTCTTGATGCGATCAACATTGATGGCAATGTCGCTGAATGTCTTCCGAATGTGTTTTTGACAAAAAATGTTACAGCGTGATCGTGACAGTTATCAAGGATGGAATTGGTGGAATACAGCTCGTTATTACACCTGAAGGTGTACACGTCAATACTCTCAAACTGACTTCAAACAGGCGGGCTCAGTTGCAAAATTATCAAAAAGCAGATATGTTTTCGAAGGAATCGTTGGACATTTCCAATTGAGAATTCGCGGTAGTTATTTTGCCCGAAAACGTTTGCAATTTCACCGTGTCGAAAATAGAACTCATCAAAAGAGTTTTTCCGAACATTGGGCAGCACTACAAGAACAACGTTATATTGGCTCTGAAAAACAAAAAACGTGGGACATTCAAAATGCAATTCTTGGACAGGTTGTTTCGTACATATCGGCGTGATTCAAAACGAAGTTTTTGTGTTCTCCCGAATGGTCCTGAATAATTAGCCGTTCAACTTCCAATGTTTTCAATTTCCAATTCGACTTGCTTTTGCAGTGAAAATTAACAAGGCGCAAGGGCAATCATTGGAAGTTTGTGAAATAAATTTGGAGTACTCGTGTTTTTCACACGGCCTGTTCACGTTTTGGCTAATAATCAGCGTTGTTGGTGTACGCAGAGTATAGAAATACTGAAAACATTATCATAAGTATCAAAACTGTTGTTCACAATAATAATTAAACTCCAAATATATATATATAAACTAGCTGACCCGGCGAACTTTATTCCGCTTTATCCGATTTTATGATTTGCATAATTCCGAGCATTCATGACTTACTTTTATTAAGTAACTGCAACCCAGGCTTTGCTTCTTTGTCACCTCAATTCTATTTATTGTTCATTCGCGATCGATAACAGATTACGAAATTCAAATTATCGACAACCTTATTTTTCGCTGCCAAAATCGCACGTGCGCTAAACCAATCATGGTTCTTATAATTCTGGACAATGTTTGTGAAAACGCTCGTAATGAGTTCCTCTTTCGTAGTTATGGAATGACAGAAATTCGACTGGAACGTCAACTGTACTCCATTGCCGATCGCCAACAATTGTTTCGAGAAAATCTCAGTAGACGGGTCGTTTTGCAAAGCAGCTCGCTTATTTGTCGTCAATTGTAGCAATCAAACAAGTTCTCGCGAATCAGCGTGACCTAGTGAGATCAACCACGGATTAAGAATCAGCACTTTCCAAATATTCAGGTTTGAACCCCATGTCAGAAACATTAAAAAAAAATGCTGAACATTTTGAGTCGATAAAGTAGATCTGGCAGTTCTTCATGTAACCACCAGAGAGACGTTTCTTTTAAATGTGTGACTAAATATTCGTAGCTCTTTCTATTATTTTCGTACAATGTACGAATGTTATTTCTGTGTCAACAAAAGCTTCGTGCTTTTGACAGTTGCGCGTGCCATTAATTACGAATGTATCTTCATAAAAAGAACAAATCAGTTTCGAAACGAATTGAAGCCGTCCTGGAAGCGGATGGAGGGCTAGCTCTTTACTAATAAAACCCACTCTTCCCTATACTCATTCGAATTACAGCTTGCTTATCCGAACCAAAGCAAAACGAATTGATCCTTATTGGTATCAGGAGGCTGGATAAGGCTAGCCCGTGAATCTTTTAGTCCATATATTGCGATAAAAAACGAATTGATTGAACTATAAGATCTCCTAAAAATGTTCAGGGTGTGGCCAATGTAGCCAATGGCTTTCTCAAGACTATCAAAATCATATTTATGAAAAATCATGACGATAGAGCTGGCGCACGGCATGTTTTGGAGTAAAACCGCAAATGGCCTCTACTAAAGGTTCCCCCGGGGACGTTCAGGTGGTGCCGAGAGTGGTCAATGTATCCAATGACCTTCTGAAGTTTATCAATATCATATTTATGAAAAATCATGATGATAGAGCTGCCGCAAGTCATGTTTTGGGATAAATGCCTAACTGGTACAGAGATAAAAATAAACATTGAATTTTCTGCGTTATCATAAAGGGAATGCTAGATTTGGCAGAAAAGTATGGGATATTTCATGTAAATTTAAGCCAGATAACGCCTGAATCCAGCCTGTTGTATGAAAGATTGCCAATATTGTTGTATGGCACATGAAAAATTGCAAACAATTTCGTTGTTTACGCCTCCTTTAGCTTGGATTTAAACGAGGGGATATATTACACGCTTGTTAAAATTAATTATTTTTTTTCTGTGTACCTACTACAGGTTCCCCCGGGGATGTTCTGGTGGTTCCGGGAGTGGCCAATATGACCAAAGATCCACATTAAGTTTATAATAAGGTTTGTGATGAAAAACCAAGAAGAAGGAGCTGCCACATGGCATGTCTTGAGTAAAATAAAGAGTTAACCTCATCCAGGCCCTGTTTCAAGGAAATGGCCATATCTCAGTCAATTTAAGGCCGATTCTTGTAATCAACATTTCATTCGCTTGATAAATATTTTGAATTTTACTTTTGTGTTTACTGAAAAATATTGTTTGACAACGGCATGTTGTACAAAGTCTCATCACAAATTCAACATGTCTCAGATAGTCTCTCGGATAACCCGGAACAACTCCGGTGTCCTGGGACCATGGCAAATTATGGTGCCAAGATATAAAACTACAATAATTTTTCAGTCGAATGCTTCTTGATGAAATTAATTCGGATAATATTTCATGAAGTTAGAGCACTCCAAGTTGATCAAAAATTTGCCTGACCCGATCATTATGTCTATCCCCTGTATGTACATATTGAAAATCTATCATTTTCGAAATTTTTATTTTTACTATAAATTTGTCCAATTTTTTTTTTTATAATATTTCCTTTGGCAACTTAAATCGGACGCTCCGTTCTAGATTTATGCGCGGTCTAACGTATGCCACTCTGTTTCATATAAATAGAAGATAAGTATTCATATCAAATGCAAATTCTCATAACTATTTTCTTCTTCTGATTTCAAGTAAAATAATTTAACGCAGGACAACGTCAGCTGGTCAGCAACGCAGAAAAAATAATGAATTTTAACTGGCTCTTTAAATTCCTCCTCGTTTAATATCAAGCCAACGGAAGCGTAAACAGCGAAATTGTATGAAATCTTTCATCCGCCATACAACAATGTTGACAACCTTTTAAACAAAAGACTAGATTCAGGCGTTATCTGACTTGAATTTACATTCCCATTAATTTCTTGCAGAAAATTACATATTTTCTTCAAACTGTATAGTAATAATATAAATTTTACATTATTGTTACGTTCTGCGGATAATCCGGAAGTTACGCGCCCCTTGAGTTGAAACTGCTACTTAAGCACTCTGACGCGAGATTTTTCTTGGAACAATTCAGTTTACATGATGTTGAACAAACAAAAACAAAACACACAAAGAAACGTTGACGCTGCCTAGACGAAGACCCCTTTCAGCCGAACGAAACGCTCATGGCTTTCTTTTGTTCACGAATCTTGCTCGCTGGATGATTTTCAGCTGTAAAACAACCATTCTAATAATTCCGTCTAACGCTATTCGAAGATGTAGAAGCTTACTGCAACTGCGAGCGAAGGATGGCGCTCTAATTCCGGCTGGAATTAATCCATTGTCTCACCACCCAAGACGGGTTTTCCATCCGACCCACAGACTGTGTGCAGTGCCAGTAATCTTTCACGGGAAATTTTTCATGTTTGCACCGCGTGTGTAAATAACCTGCCCCAAGTGGTGGGCACGAAGGGAAAACAACTGACGCAGCAGCACCCGTAATAATTTATTCTCCGAAGGTATGTATAAATATACACAGCCGTATAATTTTACGACTTTATAAGATGTGTCACATCAAAACCGCTTGAATGAGCCGTATAATGGACGCTTCATCGTCATCATCATTACCATCATTACGATGATGAAAATCACACATCCTGCAGCGTTGCCAGATAAATTTCAAAGTAATGAAGGGTCTGCCGGCACTTACCTCATCTCGAAGTCCTTTATCTCCTCCGTCGTCAGGGTCAGATTGTTGGTGACGTCGAGCAGTTGCCGCATGTTTTCGTCCCGCTGTTGCTGTTCTCGCTGCAGTTGTTGTCGCTTCTTCCGCGTCTGTTCCTTGCCCTGCTCGACGCTGATGAAGTCACCCTCATTCTTCAGCAGGATCGTCTCCACCGACGAATAGTCCAGGCTGAGTGACGGCTGCAACGACGCAGAATAAAATGAAAATATGATCAAAAAACCGAAAAGAAACAGAGATCTTTTTGCGTTACTTCTCAACGGTATAGAGTTGAACATTTTCGCAGATGTTGAACAAGTTTTGAATGAGATACACGGGAATGAATTGCGAACCGGAATAAAAGAAACGTAAACACACGAAACAGACGGACGGACGGGCGGACGGATTGGAATGAAAGAGTCACGAGTCAGTCGCAAACCGGCCGCCTCCATCGCAGTTGGCACTGACAAACAGAGCATGGGAGCGTGGATTATGGAAACGCGTGGCCCTCCACTTGACGTGACGTGATGGACGGATGAGTGGATTTCTGAGAATTGATTAGCATATTTCTGATTTCCAACGAAAACGGCTAGCCCCATACTGTCCGATAGCATACTGAATAGTTTTTCGGTGTATGCTTTGAGGGGGGGGGGGGGGGTCTGTTTCTTCGATGATTCAGCAAACAGACGAAGGAAGGAATAGGTCTCCGTTTTGTGTGCAAACACAGGATCGTTGCTCAATGTTTGGATATTATATATGGTATATGGTGCAAATTAGTAAATCGGGATACGATGCTCTTTCAAAGACAAATGTTTGCGTAGATGAAGCACTAATATTCTTATCTAATGGAATGTAAATCCATTAGAAGGCATTTCTTTTGTTTTCGTCTAAATTGAAACGAACTTGTCATGCATTATTTCTTTGGTTAAAAGGTTCAAAGTTCGAATGCAATTAATCCCAACCATAGTATTTTATGCAACAAGTTTCAAAGAGAAGTTTTTTTTCAGCACGACTCGTACTTCTATGTACACTGCTGGTCATTAAAACAGGCGTAGGAAAAATAAATGCGAAATTTTGAGTTATTTTTATTCAATTTTATTTAAGTCAACTTCAAAGTAAGACATTTGTATTAAATTAGGTAATTGCATAAGAAAGTTCAAAGTTCAAACATTAAATGACTTACCCATAACAATCAAATATAAAATATGCCTGGTCAGTGAAATAGGTGTGTTTCAAAAAACTATAGTATAGAAAGCTTCAAACTTATCGAATTATTTTTATTACATTAAGGGCTCTTAGCAGCCGTTGTACCCTCAATTATTTAGGAGAACCTTGTTCAATCTTCTTGGCATTGGCTCAACCAAGCGCTGGCAAATTTCAGTTGGTTTTCACTCTCTTTGAACTGTGGTCCATAGTTGATCTTTATTTGAAAATACTTGACCAGATAACTTCCTTTTGAGCTCGTTCCATAAATTTTCTATGGGGTTTATGTCAGGAGATTGACTATGCCATGAAAAAACCGACACTTTTTTCCACAAAACAATTCCTTCACATACTTAGAAGTGTGTTTCAGATCGTTGTCCTGCTGAAAATGTCATATAAGAGGCATATTCTCTTCTGCATAAGGAAACATAACCTCTTTCATGATCTCTTTGTACTCAAATCTGTTCATGATGGCATTGATACGAAAAATGGGACCTACACCATACCAGGAAAAACAACCCCATACCATGATGTTACTGCATGACACGTGCGGTAGTGCTACGGCATCGGAGGCAGGTGTTACCAAGCTAGGTGTGGCCATGGATGGGCCAGGACACATCCGGGCCATGGATGCGGGAAACCCTTCCTAAGGTGATGGAGGTGTCTGTGCAATTGGACGCGATTATCGACTTCACGTCGACGCGTAGCAATATTGCAAAGGACCTCAAATTGAGCCTTCTGAGGCTACGCATGACAGTGCAGGCTGCATGCAAGGAGAGGGAAGAGCTGGAGGCCAAGCTCCTAGCCGAGCAAAGTGCCAAAGAGTTGGCAAGGCTAGCAGCTACGGAAAGGGCAAGGGACATAGCCTCGAAGCAGACACAGACGGATGCAGCCGTCTCTGTCGGAGAGTCCACCCTATCCATGGGGGCAGGGACCTCCAAGCGGGCTAGGCAGTCCCCGGGCGAAACGGCTCCTGGCGCTTCAAAGAAGCGTATCGTGTCGGATGCCCCAGGAGGGAAACAAACCTATGTGAAAATGGCGGCGGGGTCCATCCTCGCGACCAGTTTCGGCTGCCCGTAAAGAGAGAGGCCCCGGCACCAAGCCCAGCGCGAAAGGCGCGACACCCAGCTCGAGAAATTTCTCAAGCACCGAAGGGGGCCCGAACGGCAGGGCCCCAACGACAACAGTTATAACCAGCACGGAAGCAGACGCTAGTGCTAGGAGGGAGACGAGTGACGACCCCAGGCGTGGCAGGGAAAGCCACTGGAACAAGGTCCGGAAAAAGGGAAGTAGGACGAAAAAAGAAAGAGATAAGCGACAGGTGGCCCGCAAGCGTAACCGCGTCTAAGTACTCGGAGGTCTTGAAAGCGATGCGCGGGGACGCTAAACTGGCAGGCTTAGGCGCCGACGTGCGGAGTATACGCCGTACCCGCACCGGCGAGATGCTCTTGGAGCTAAAAAAGGCGACAACGCTAAAGGGCCCGGCGTATAGAGACCTGGCAAGGCAGGCCTTAGGTGATGGTGTGGAGGTGCGCGCCCTCGTCTCGCAGGTGACGATCCAGTGTAGGAACTTGGATGAGGTCACCGAGGCAGACGAGATCTCCACTGCACTCAAGGAACAGTGCAAGGTCGAGGTTGCTGCGGCAGACATACGTCTGAGGAAGGATCCACTCGGGACCCAAGTTGCAACCATGAGGGTAGCGGCAGTCGACCGGTCGGGGGAGTAGCAGGTCTATATGCCCACTAAGCCTACACCAGCCGCCGAAGGCATGTTTTAGATGCCTAGAGAGCGGGCACATGTCCTGGGAGTGCAAAGGCCCAGATCGTAGTAACATGTGCAGAAGGTGTGGCAGCACTAGCCACAAGGCGCGGGATTGCAAAGGTCCCCCCAAATGCTTGATGTGCGCCGGGAAACCGGACGATAAGCACGTCATGGGGGGGCAAGTGCCCGGCCGCTAAGGGTATACCAACGAGCCATGCAGGTAACCCAACTAAACCTGAACCATTGTGAGGCCGCCCAGCAACTGCTGTGTCAGACAGTTAGCGAGTTGGCATCGGATATCGCCATTATTTCCGACCCATACCGCATCCCACCCGGCAACGGGAACTGGTTTGCGGACAGGGCTAATATGGCGGCATTATGGCCGACGGGCAAGTACCCGGTTCAGGAGGTTGTCTCTACCACATACAAAGGCTTTGCGGTTGTAAAAGTGAATGGAGTGTTCTTCTGCAGCTGCTACGCACCGCCAAGATGGTCGATCGAACAGTTTACCAATATGCTAGATCGGATGACAACGGAGCTAACTGGCCTGACCCCGTTGGTAATAGCTAGGGTCCAAATACTTCTGGAGGCCTTGGCTAGGCTCAACGTAGACCTAGCCAATGTAGGTACCAAGAGTACCTACCATAGAAACGGAGCGGAATCGATCATCGATATATGGGCTGATAAGCAATTGGAGGGTGGATGATGGCTACACCCATAGCGACCACTTGGCGGTTCGATATTGTATCGTCCACAATACAAGGCAGCGTGTGGAAGGAGGAGCATCCACTCCATTCGCCCGCAGATGGAGGACGTCCTACTTTGATGTAGAGACTTTTAAAGAGGCGCTTGAGAGGGAACGGAATTAACGCGAATTAAGGTTCCTGACCTTGCGGCGAACGACTCGTTATGACACTTACACGAGCGTGCGATGCGACCATGCCGAGGGAAGTCAAACCGAGAAATGGAAGATCGCCGGTGTATTGGTGGACGGAGTCGATTGCCGACCTCCGAAGAACATGCCTCCACGCCAGACGGAGGATGCAGAGAGCGCGGTCAGACGCCGAGAGAATCGAGCGTAGAGGGGCGCTAGTCGCCGCGAAGGCCGCACTAAAGAGGGAGATAAAGGCCAGCAAGCGAGCCTGCTTCGAGGGTCTGTGTCAGAGGGCCAATGCGAACCCGTGGGGTGACGCCTACCGGGTAGTAATGGCCAAAACCAGAGGATCGGCGGCTCCAACCGAGCGTTCATCAGAGCTGCTGCAGGTGATCGTTGGGGGACTCTTTCCGAGCCAGGTTCCGAGTCCATGCCTCCCCGCCGCCGTAGATTTGTCCCATGACCAGCGTTTCAGTATCCCAGACCTTAACGCTGTCATAGCGACGGAAGGGTGGACGGCTTCGCCGAACACCCGTTACCACGTGGGCATTGATAAGGGCACAACGGGGGCCGGCGACGAGGCGACGGTGACGAATGATGAACTCATTGCGATAGCAAAGTCGCTAAAGGTGAACAAAGCGCCGGGACCTGATGGTATCCCGAACCTGGCCATCAAGACGGCTATCTTGCTGGATCCCGGAATGTTCAGGGTGGTGATGCAAAAGTGTCTGGACGAGGGCGTCTGCCCGGACGCCTGGAAAATTCAGAACCTTGTGTTGCTACCAAAGACAGGGAAGCCACCAGGAGATCCATCGGCATATAGACCTATATGTCTGTTGGATACAGCGGGTAAGGTGCTCGAGAGGGTAATCCTCAACAGACTGACAACGTACACGGAGGGTACAGGCGGTCTGTCTAATAATCAGTTTGGCTTCCGCAAAGGGAAGTCGACGGTGGATGCCATCCTGTCCGTCACCAAGACGGCTGAGGTGGCAATCCAGCGCAAGAGGCGAGGAGTCCGCTGCTGTGCAGTGGTCACCCTTGACGTGAGAAATGCGTTCAATAGCGCCAGTTGGGTGGCTATTGCCGACTCGCTCCAGCGCCTACAGGTTCCTGGGTACCTGTACAAGATTCTCGGAAGCTACTTCCAGAATCGCGTACTGGTATACAATACAGAGGCAGGCCAGAAACGAGTACAGATCACCGCAGACGTCAAGGTTCGATCCTGGGTCCGGTGCTATAGAACACGTTGTACGACGAGGTACTGCGACTTGAGTTCCCGAGCGGGGTAAAGATTGTCGGGTTCGCAGATGACATCACCCTAGAGATATGTGGTGAGTCCATCGAAGAGGTCGAGTTAACGGCCTCACACTCCATTGGCATTGTGGAGAGATGGTTGAGCTCCAGGCAATTGAATAAGACTGAGGTCACGGTGGTGAATAATAGGAAATCGGGGCAACATGCGACGATCAGTGCAGGTAACTGCACAGTAGAATCGAAGAGGTTCTTGAGGTTTTTCACGCATGATGTCGAATAGCTCGGTGGTGCAAGGGAGTAAGCGTAAACTCCTGGCCAGCGTTGCCCTGTCCATACTTAGGTACGGCGGACCGGCATGGATCACCGCCTTGAGTACCAAGAGCTACGCAAGTAAGCTTGAGAGTACGCAAAGGCTTATGTGCCTAAGAGTGGTTAGTGCTAACCGAACGGTATCACGCGACGCGGTCTGCGTCCTAGCGGGGATGATGCCAATAGGCATGGTCATAAAAGAGGACGTAGTTTGCTTCGAACAACGTGGAACAAGAGGTATTCGGAAGACCACTAGAGCCGTATCCATGGTTAAGTGGCAAAGGGAATGGAATAACTTCACCAAAGGTCGGTGGACCCGCCGACTAATCCCGGAATTAACCGGGTGGGTCGGTAGGCGACACGGGGAGGTGAACTTCCACTTAACGCAGATATTGTCTGGCCACGGCTGTTTTAGACAATACCTGCATAAATATGGGCATGCACAGTCCTCCGCATGCAACGAGTGCGCGGGAGTTGAGGAAACTGCGGAACATGTGTTCTTTGCATGTCCTCGCTTCGACGGCGCGAGAGCAGGCATGTTTGCCGTAAGCGGTCACGACACGACTCCGGACAATTTGATCCCGAGGATGTGCCAGGACCGGGACGTCTGGGACGCGGTATGCGTAGCAGCCTCCCAGATCGACCTCGATCTCCAACAAAAATGGCGAAACGATCAAAGGCAGGTCGCAGGGACTACCTAACTACTAAAGTCCTAAGTAGTTAGATATAGTGGGTGCTGAACAAGCACAAGAGCCCCCTCTCCGAAGTAATACCGAAAGGTGGGTCCAGGGAGGGCCGGAGCTTAAGGCACGGGTGGGGTTTTAGTGGGTCGAGGAGTTGGCTCCCTCATCCCCACACCCTGAGTTCTTCAGGTGTCTGGTTGCAGATTTTTCATCCCGTCTAAAAAAAAAAAAAATAGTCCGTCCTCCAAAGATGGTTCTTAACACCCGTCGCTTAAAAACTCCGAGTGCTCGTAGGTCCTCTTCAAGCATTATCCACGTCTCATGCCCGTAGAGAACAACCGGTCTTATTAGCGTTTTGTACAGGATGCACTTCGTACTGTTATAGTTGTCCGCAGTAACCCTTGAGCCGAGATTGACAAATTCATCGACTACCTCGAACTCATCGCCGTCGATCGTTACACTGCTGCCCAGTCGGGTCCTGTCTTGCTCGGTTCCGCCTGCCTCTTCGTTTGGACGTATTTATCTTCAACCCAATCTTCTCTGCTTCGCGCTTTGGTCTGGTGTACTGTTCTGCCACCGCACAGTGGGAAAAAATGAACAGAAATTCCCAAGTAAGAGAAACCGCTGGTTTTTTAACCAAACCAAATGCATTCCTGAAAAGAAATGGGCTAATAAATCGATGGCGCAGGTTTCGTGTTGTGAAGAGCACGGGCAGTGGCTCGTTTTGCCCCAATTCACCCGAAATTGATGGTTTCTCTCCATTCTGCTCATATAGTTGCAATCTCCGCCATTTATTTTGAGTGAAAATGCATATCGTTTACGCATATCATATTAAGAAACTTAACAAAGATAATTTATTGTCGTGTCTGGCCCGTTTTACCCAAATTCATTCCATTTACTTGATTTTTCTTGTTATTTTCCGAACAGCAGCAATCGTCACAAACTATTTTCGCTGGAAAAGTACAAACGCCACAGGATATCTGCATAGAAGTAATTTGAGTGACTTTGCGCGTTTAGGATCTTGTAGATAGCCCGTTTTGCCCCAATATCCCTTCAATTGATGGTTTTTCTTCATTCTGCTCATATAGTTGCAATCTCTGCAATATATTTTGAGTCAAAATGCATACATTTTACACATATCACATTCAGAAACGTAACAAGAATAATTTCATGTTGTGTCTGACCCGTTTTACCCCAATTCAATTATTATAATCTATCACGGAAAAGAACGAATTTGCCAAGTGCAACAAGTTTCACACGGATAAACAAACTGGAACATGCATAGTCCCAAAAATATTTATTGTTTTCAAATCGAACCTGTTGGTTTCGGCGTATCGATTCTTAAAATAACGGCCTCATAGTTGAAATTTTGTGTGGCTCATAAACCGATCGACAACAAACAAAAGCCAGTTTGTGAGGATTTCATGCGATTCAGGAAACCACAAATCGTGATCATCGGAATTTATTTATATCCATTGCCACACGTCCGCGATGCAAGCAGCAGTGTGGTCTCGAAAAGGTGTTGATTTTGTGGTTTGTGATTAAAATTGTTGGAAGTAGTTATTTACCGCTAACGTGCTGCATCGACAACACCGAAATGACCAAACGGAAATGGTTGTTTGGCTTTGTGAGATTCTATGAAGGGAGTTCTGTGGTTGGTTGGTATACAATTAAATTAAGCATGATTTCGCAAGTTGTAATTAAACTTGGGGATATTGGTCATGTCCAGCTGATTCATCAAGTACCATGATCAATAATTGGATAATGTACGTAGGCAAGCCAGAAAATGCCAGAATCTAGTCTATTTTGTAGGACATATTGCAAGCGTTTTCGTTGCCTACGCTTGCTTTGGCTAAAAGGTGAACGATGGAAAATTTTACACGTCTGTTCGAATTCATTATTTTTGTCTGTGCATAGTTTGAAACATTTGATTTTCGACGCTATCTTATGCACATAAGATATAGTCCTTATAGATATCTATATCATAGTTCTATGTGATTCGTGAAACGGTTTTGCAAAAGTATGAGCTATGATGCAAAAGTAGCTATGTAACTAGTAGATCTTTACCACAGCGCACAGTGATTCCAATCCATACAAAAGGCGGAAAAAAGTCTAAACATGGAATTACCATAGCTAAGTTATTTGTTTCCAAGTAGTTTTGTGCTGCTGATTTCAAATATGTAATCTAAATTGTCGTTTTAGCCTACACTTTTGAGATATGGCCATTTTATGGCCTCCCGGAGTATCCGGAACATCCGATAATATTCGTAAATTCATTAGTCTCGTCCAAAAGCATTACGTGTTTTGAAACCGTTTGTTCATAAAATTTAAGAAGCAAAGCGATGTGGAAAACAATGTGCGGCTCTAAGTGGCCGTGTTTGGGTCTTCCGGAAGTTCCGAAACATTCGCAAAAATTGAAAATTCAACGATTCGAAACCAAAAAGATGAAGTGGATCTAAGAATTCTGCAATAATAGGTAGGTTTGTCCCTTTTCGAAAAAAATATATGACTCGACATTTACATTTTGTCATTAGGGTGTTCCATTTTAAAATAAGGTGGTTCAAATAACGGTGTTAAGAAAATTTATATTTTTCAAGGAATTATAACTTTTGACCGATTTTCATTTTTATGTGATGAAAGTATATGAAAAATATTGAGTTTAAGTTTTAAGAATCCGTATTTATATGAAAATAAATTTTATTAATCAATTTGAAAAAAATACAGTTTTTATTATTATAATGTCTTCAACAAGTTTCATATAAAATTCAATTAGGGAAATTCAGAAGATTTAACGTTAAGTCATTTTATTGATTGTTATGTTTTATTCCAAATTGTGTTCATTCTTTTTACAAAAGAAGGATAGACAGATCGCTTGGAAAAGCTTCGAGGCTCGGAGTACCGAGTGACCACTCTAGTGACCACCATTCGACTCTAGTCAAGATTGTGATTTTTCGGTTTTAATTATCAACTTCTGGAAGATAAACAATAACAAAACACCATCCGCATGGTGAAATTAACTTAACGTATGAAATGACAACAATTACTGAAATTTATCTGTTTGAAAATATGAAGTGGCAGTGCATCTTTCCAAGGAGCCAGGATGCAGTATCATTCTTTTTAAGGATCCTGGGCATTGCATAAGCAATCGGTTTTCTAAGAAATCTATGTTTTTTCTTTGTAAAAATTTATGGTAAAAATCGTGTCACTCTAGCTCGAAAGTCTTCAAATATTCCGCATATTCCGGATGATCCGGAGGACCATGCAGTAATTAGTCGAAATCACAAATTGGTTACTACAATGAATTCGTTCACACATTGCATATAAATTTGTTTGAAAATAAACACTTAAATCTATACACCTATCGTGAGATCTGACCCTTTTAACACTTTCCTGGGAGTACTAAGAATAAGAACCCGGATGTGGTCATTATGGCCCTGGAAACTTGATATCATCACCATTGTGCTTATTTTTGAGTTCTCATGTTATTTGATGTGTCACTTGATGGGTTTTGATCCAAATCTGAATTCGGCCACTTTCCCGGAAGTAGCCGGAACATCAACCCGAATGAGGCCAATGTAGTTCTGGACATTTGATATCATGACCAAAGGATTTATTTTTCAACTCTCATGTAATTTGAGGTGCCGCATGATGAGTTTTGATTTTAGTCCGAATTAGAATTGGCCGCTTCTCCGGGAGACGTTCCGGAACTAGTGAATCGATTCCAGAAATTCAAAAACAACATAGAGGACAACAGTACCTTTCATGAGGTGGTTGTTTCATTCAAATCGGTTCAGTAGTTGCTTGGGAAACTGAATTAGAAGTTTCGTAAGGCAGCATTCATTAATTATGTCACGCAAATCTGGCCGAAAATTAACCCCCCCTCCCCCATGTCACAAATTGTCACAATTTTTGTAACCCCTCCCCCTAGGCAATTAGGTCACGTTTTTGTTAACCCCCCCCCTCCCCACTCAAAACTTTTTATTCAAATAGCCAATATTAGTCACAAAAAATCATTTTTATTTCATACAGAAACAAATTCAACTTTCCTCATATTATATCAAATTGCATTCTCAAATAATACCATTCCAAAATAGATTCAATCCTCAGTCCAAGGGTTTTGCAGATGTTGGTCAGCATTGATGACCGGGAAGATATCTGCGTCCGCTGAAGCACTCGTAATGGTTTCTGCCACATCAGTCAGATCAAGTTCTTCGTTATCTATCCATTCGCAATCGAAGTTGTCTTTGTTGGTTACAACCATACATTCCTGTTTACGTTTTGCCACAACTTTAAACGGACGCAATTTTCTCTGAAATTGAACGGATGTATGCTTGTGCATCTTTATGTGCTCGCGAAGCATGACTAAAGATGCAAAGTATAGGCCACAGCTGGAACACACTCGTTCGTTCAATGAGTTTTTAATTGAAGGACAGTAAAGATCATACGGAATCGTTCCATATCCGGACATCGATTTAGGTAGAATCTGTTGAGCTTGTAATGAGTTCAATACGAACATTGATGGGAAATGCTGTGGTTCGTCCTTCGATGACCCAATCAATCCTCGAGATGTTTGCGTCAGAGAGATTGGTGGAGGCAAAAATCCATTGCAGATAACGTGATCGATGCTACTTCGCAGTGGTGAGCAGCATTTCCTGTAAAAATATAAATTTATGCACATATAACAATTATTTGACCATCAAATGCATCTCAAAATTTTACCTATCTGTGCATTTCCGTATCTGGAGTAAATATTGGCTGGTTCGCACATGAGTTCCAAACCAGTGTTGGTCATAGTCACGAATTGACTTCGGATCTATTTCAGAAGCATCAGGATCGATATATTCAGCCAACGTCGGATGACCGTCGATGACCACATCATTCCAGACTTCTGCCAAAACTTCACCAGCGTACTGGAAATTTTGCTTCTCCAAAGCTGAATCAGTTGTACGCAATTGGGAATCCAGATGACTACCAAACTGGTCGTGTGGTATTATCAATCCAGAAAGCTCCTTACTCAAGGGTGACATACGTCGCTCCACTCTATTGAAAGCACTCCTTCCCGGAGCGTTCGTTGCAATGAACAGCGTGTCAAGGTTGTACTCTTTAAAATGGTGTATTGCTATCTGTATTACCTTGCGATATCTCGGATTTTCATCAGGTCCACCGTCGACGGTAAAGATTAGGACTGGTTTGACCAATCCATCAAACTTAAAAATACCATCAAACGATTCAAGAGTTAGAAGCCGCTTGATGTCTAACGCATGAGAAAACGCCGTTGACGAAGCGTGTTTGCCTGACCGAATTGCAATGTAAGTGGGGCCCGAAAAACCAACAGCCTCCGGTTTGCCAAGACCATTCGGTTTGATTTCGATTCCAGCGTACACGGACGGAATTAGTTTATGCTTATTTGCAACTATCCAATCGTGGTCAGGAAGCGTGATTTTGTACTCCACATGCATAAGCATGGGAGACTGCTTATTGGCAGCCGTTAGGCCTATCGCCACTCTCGCCTTATCATCCTGACTGATAAATCCTACTTCATTGGGCCCTAGCACAGATGCCAGTTCTTCCAATGATCTTATGGTCGCTGTACAGAATCGGCCATCGGGATGATCGTTGTGTTTTGCATTACTTGCGCGCATCAACTTCACTGGTACAGTATTTACGTGACATTTACCTTGATGGGAATTGGCTCGTTTTGGGATTAACCGCAGATATGTTGCTGTTCTTTTGATATTGAATCCCTTGCCTTGTATTGCAGAAGTCAACTCATCTAAAGTTTTAACGCTTCTGACGCTCTCATCACTGCGCTTTTCGTGGGCCGCAGATCCATGAAGTGCGATATCGCATATTGCCTTGAGCAGCTCCGGTTGCTGCTCTTCAACACGAGGGCGGCCAGGAGAATTTCGGAATGAAAGATAATTTCCTGAAATTTGATATTTATATCTACTGTGCAAACAAACTAGTTAATATATCATATTTACCAGCCTCTGGGATGTCCCGAATTAACAGTTGTTTAGCCTGCTTCATTTTCTCACGATGCTTCTGCTGCCGCTCTTGCTCGTCTTCCTTGATTTTGAGATTCTTTTCAAGTTTGATCTTTTTAATTTTTAGCCCTTCGAGTCTTGACTGATCATCATCCGTCAATAGTCCAGCAGACTTCTTGTCAATCAGAAGCACTACCTCAGAGTTCAGATTATTTAGCTCAGCTTTAAGTTGTTCCTGTACTGGTGCAGGGCGTTTATTTGATGATGACGGCTGAGCCATATACTCAATTTCCTTGATGGGTTGCGCGGGTTTCACTGTCGGCGCTGATTCCTTAGGAGCACTCATAGACTTTCCCCATAGTTGAAGAAGTTTACCTTTTTCTTTAGCTGCAAGGCATGAAGCTCTTTTATTTTGTTATTGACTTGCTCTTCAAGTGCGGTGTTGTCATTGCCCTTCCGTTCATTCCAGAAATTAGTAGCATCCAATTGGCACTCCCTTTTCTTCTTATCCGGGTAAGCCTTTACATACGCATTGTACAGCGTATTAAAAAGTTCTCCACGATTCATTTTCCAAAATACACTAACTGCGCGAACCAATTTTTCACCAATAAACACTGGACTTTATTCACTGACGCACACTGAATGAGCTGCAGCTGTCATTCATAAACGGTGGAATAGTATTCACTCTAACTTGAAAGTACCCATTAATGAGTCGAAAAGTACGCATTTTGAAGCGAAAGTGGCTTAACTCATTATTAAGAGTATACTTTCCTCATTTCTGAGTATTAGCTTACTCATTTATGAGGTATCAATTAATCATTAATGGGTAACGAATACTCAATTAATGAGGAAAATATACTCCTAATAATGAGTTAAGCCACTTTTCTTCAAAATGCGTACTTTTCGACTCATTAATGGGCACTTTCAGGTTAGCGTGTTAGGTATGGTAGGTGTCGGAGCCAAACACCGGATCCGTAGGGTACTTGAAGTAGCTTGCTAGCTCTCTTGCGACAGAACTCAAACGTGTCCTAACACGGTAGGAAAGGAAATAGGTGTCGCTCAAACTAGCAACTGTCGGGTAAAACGAGTGCTCTGTCTTGGCTCATGGGTGGAAAATTCAACTCTTCTTACTCCTGAAAAGGCCGGGTTGGGTTCCAAGCGCCGTTGACAGCAAACACTCTAGTCGTAGGGTGGACTGTATTCAACACTGTATAACACTGGGCTGTTGCACCGGATAATGGATCCAGAAGATATTGATAGAAAAACTACTGCTTCTATTCACTTATCCTTTATTGCTTTTTCCTTTTGATCTTAACACCTTAGAATTGATATAATGATCTGAATGACCGCGCCACTGCGGTGCACGTTTTTATATTGTGCCGCTACTGCTAGAAGTTCCAGAACAATGGAAAGTTCCAGAACAATGGAAAGTTCCAGAACATGGAAAGTTCCAGAACGATGGAAAGGTCCAGAACATGGAAAGTTCCAGAACGATGGAAAGTTCCAAAACAATGGAAAGTTCCAGAACATGGAAAGTTCCAAAACGATGGAAAGTTGCAGAACAGGGCGTGGCATAGTTTATGCGAGCGGTGTGTGAGTGCTGCATGATTACTGCTGTTGCTGTTCGTTTACGAAGGGGCGTGAACAGTAGGGATAGTAGTAGTAGGCGATATTGCATAAGAATATCATTTTGTTTTTGTTTTTTTTTTTAAAAAATGTGATGTCACGATTCAGCTTACCCCCCCCTCCCTCGTTTGTCACAAAATGTCACGGTTTTCTGAACCCCCTCCCCCTCCCCCAAATTGAGTTTTTTATAGCGTATCATGCTCCAAATCATATGCGCATTTAATTTTATGGTGAATATTGGTACGATAAGAGGTGAAAATTAATGCGCCTCGGAAATTATGCTAGTTTACAACAACAAAAGCAAAATTGAAAGAAATATGCGATAAATTAATCAAGAAACTTCTGAAAAATGATGAAATTCAATAAGGTTATCTAAAAGAATACCGAAGTTTGTCTCAGATCTACAGTTCAATTGAATTTATATTTCCATATTTCAATTATTTCATATATTTCAATATGGCGATTGCAAGAAATCCCAGTTTTGCCAAAAAGCCAATTTATCTTAGCAATGGCTACTATAAAACTATCTGGTCGCTTGGTAGCTTTCCTCAATGCCAATTGGCCGTTTAATACATTTACTGGAGGCAAAATGCTTTTAAAATGCTTTTTCAACTGACCATAATAAGATAATATGAATGAGTCCTAATACGGCATTCCAAAACAGCATTTCATGAGTTTATAAAGTCAAAATAAAACCTTTGATAGGAGTAAAAGGAATTTCTAGATGTCAAGGGTTTAAGATCGTTGTAAAGAGGCTGTGTAGGTTCTAATAAACGTGACTAAAATTTGAAACCTATAAGCATCTCTTGCTCCCATAATAAAACCGAATTGATTTCTAGTGGCTTTCATAAAACTTTAGTAAAAATTATTAAAGCTGGATGGTTTTGGCAACGTTACTTGGGATGTGTGCTCGCATTTGAACACTAGGTTGAAGCTTTTTTTCGATTCTCCATACATTTTCTATGGAATTAAAAAACCCCGACCATTGTAGGACCCATACTTTGAAAAGTTGTAGAGATCACAATGTTTATCCAATCTTCATAAAATTTTGGGAAAAGAAATTTCAAATAGTGCACAAAATTAGAAAAAAAACTTCTTTTGTAAGACGAGGAAGTTGATTTTTCGACTTTTTTCCGCCTTGGAATCACTGTGCAGCGCTATCACTTAACTTTTTTCGAAGTACACACGATTGATTTTCTTTGTGGTCGCAGGTATTCAGTTGCGAGCTTTTAAAAACATAAATTTTGGAAGTAATCATGAACACATTCGGAAGCTATGGACAGAAAGGAAAAAAAATGCTGCAATTGCTGCGTACATTATATTGAACGAAAAACTCGCAAAGTAAATTGAAGCTTTTCTGCTGAAGGAGCTAGGGTATGAAGATCAGGATTACTATTTCAGGGAAATTCTTCAGAGCAGTTAATGGAAATTCTTTAGAGAAATTTGTGGAGCTTCATTAGAAAAGTTCAAGAAAGTTCTTCAGAGAAATACAGGAAAGTTCTTTAAAGAAGTTCAGGTAAGTCATTTAGAGAACTTAGGGGAAATTCTTCAAACAACTACAGAAAAGTTCAGGGATGTGCGTTAGAGAACTTCAAGGAAGTTCTTCAAAGTACTTCAGGGTAGATCTTCAGAGAACTTTAGAGAAGTTTGGGAAATTTCTTCAGAGAAGTTCATGGAAGTTCTTCATAGAACTTCAATTCAGATAATTCTTCAGAGAAGTTCAGGAAAGTTCTTCAGAGAAATACAGGAAAGTTTTTAAGAGAAGTCCAGGGAAGTCCTTCGGAGAACTTCGGGGAAATTCTACAGAGAAGTTCAGGGAAGTGCGTTAGAGAAGTTCAGGAAAGTTCTTCAGAGCACTTCAGGGTAGTTCTTCAGATAACTTCAGAGAACTTCATAGAAATTCAGAGATGTGTGGGGAATTTCTTCATAGAAGTTCATGGAGGTTCTTCATAGAACTTCAATTTAAATAATTCTTCAGGGAACTTCAGTGAAGTTCTGCAAAAAACTTCAAGGAAGTTCTTGAGAGATCTTCGGGGAAGTTCTTCAGAAAACTTCTTGGAAGTTCCTCAGAGAAGTTCAGGGAAGTTTGTCTGAGAAGGTCAGGGAAGTTCTTCTGAGGAGTTCAGATCAAACGGGTAAATTCATTGCTTTGAAATTTCAAGTTAGTCGTTTGTACCGGATCTTAGAGCAGCAAAAATGAATTACATGTGAAATGACAGGTTTATTTAAAATTCGTTTATTAATTAAAAGAGGGATGACTGTCAATTTCACTTGACATTGAAGGAAAATGGAAATTTTCCAATTGTGTAGGAGCGTTAGACAGAAAGCACGTTAGTATAAAAGCCCCTCCAAAGAGTGTCAGTGATTATTTAAATTATAAAACAAAATAGTTCAGCATCATTCTAATGGCTATGGTGGATGCTAAATACAAGTTTACGTAGGTCAACCAGGGTCATGCAATTTCACTTTCAATTGAAACTCGTCGTGCCACCATGAACTGAACATTCATCCCTTTCGATTAAAACACATTATCTTTTTTCGACAGCCACTTCTTAGCCAGCTTCAGCAAATCAATCTTCAAACAAACATTTTCTACTTAGCTTTTCATTCATTGTTGTTTATTCTAGCCTTTGGTGTCAAACTAGTATGAAGCAGGACAATTGAAGTTCATGCAATACTTGCGGATTTATATTCAGGGGATGAAGGCAAATCAATTTCAACGATGTTGATTCCCGGTCGTTCACCATGTCCTTTGAAACAAGCCTGAATTTCAATTGAAACGCTTACGACGGTGGCTGGATCGCAAATGAATTTAAACTTACTCACGTTTGACAGGAAGTGAATTGGGAGAGAATCAGTTTAGGTAAGATTCGTTCACTACACGAAAGCTGAAGTGGAGTGAACTAAATACAAAAGCGATTCATTTTCATTTTAATTCTTCGACGATGTAGAGTCCTGATGTCAACACAGGCATAAAAGGATTGCCGATTGCTGTTGGGGAATCTGATGCAGGATCTTTGGATCCTAAGATGCTTGTTTCGACTCCGATGGTGGGCAAATTGTATGGCTCATCCAATTGCAATGCGAGGACGATCACCTGCTCTTGAGGCATTCTGAAAATTATTTTCTCTTCATAGGCCTGCTCAAAGTTATTATTCAAGTTCCTTAAAGCCATCGCAGTTTCAAACCGGGTGATTGGAGTCAGGGATCAAAATCAAAGGTTAATCATCGGATTTGGTTGAATCGTAATCTGCCTCTCAACGTTATCATCTTGAAAATACTCAATACTTAGCTAGGTATCAAAAGGATAAGTAATTGCAAAGCAGATTAACGCCCTCACTTTGAAGTACTTCCTCAGGCGATCGGGATTAGTTGGGTCCTACAACACCAGGAGGTTGCTCCCACAGCCTTATCAAGCGGAATTTTTTTTCCTAATCCATTTTTGCTTTAAAAGTACCGCGAAAACACAAGCTAGCAAAAATTTCAAACGAACTGTCAAAAACATGGACCAACGAACTATGAACTATTCCATCCGGATGGAATGGTTCATAGCCTACTACTATAACAAAGAAACTATCACTAGAGTATACTCACGACTACGGGCACGGCTCTTTATCATAGCGTAAAACTGTCGCTTGCAAGTCATAACTATGAGCAATCACTACATAGCTTAGGTGTTCCTTTGAACTATTACATATTTTTCTAGCATATAGATCACTATATACTAGAAATAGCTGCCATTTTAATCACTTATTTGACCGTTACCAACGCTACTCGTGTTTCGTCATTTGCTCTACCCCATCAAAAACGAAAATTGGATTTTTCTTCCAATATGTTACCAGATCGTGATATTGGGAAAATATTCCTTAACTCAGAACCACGTTAACTGTTGGTTGCACGTATTCCTTCGACGTTGGAAAAAAGTGTTTGGACAGAGTAAATTCTATTCTTCTCAGAAAAGATGACTTGATACAGTTTACGTGGTAAGTAACTATGCACTTATTCAAAAATTAATTGCGGTGCTGACACACATGACACTTTGTTGGTACCACTGACAGCACGATGAACGTTCTCAGCTAACCCGGTGTCTCCACTAGCATTTTCTATCTTGTCAGATCTGTCTTAACATTTGTCAAGCCACCTGACATTTTTTCGATGCTGGGCTTAGATCTAACAGATTTGTTAAGACATTTTTATTAAATTTTAACAATTTAGGATCTAGAGCAATTATGGAGTCTCTAAAAACAATTTTATGGAATCAAAAACTAAAACAATCATTACATTGGACTTCGTCATATTTATTTAAAAAATGTTTGCTTAAAAGTCTAACATTTCTGTCAAGAAATATGTTTGAACAGATCTTTCTTAACATCTAAAATATGTGTCTCCTCTTGCCATATTCTTTGACAGTGACACAAATGTTAAGCCAGAAAATGCTAGTGGAGACACCGGGTAACAGCAGGAGCTATCGGACGTAAATTTGAGTTTTTTTTAGTATTCCTGGCAACCGCACCCGATCAGCTGATTGCGTTGTTGCCCAAAAGAAGAATCAACCCAATGACGTTTATATAAGGTCTGACCCAACGGGCAGCTTGCTTCTGTTAGAAAAAAAAATGTTGTAAACATTGCTGAGCAAGCGAGGGGTGATGTCATCCTACCATAATATATCTAGAACTTGTATGGAATATTAATAGAAATGATCAATTTAATACGCTTGTTGCATTTATTGTAGGATTGAACTGACACATAAGCTTCTCATAGCTTAACCCCTCTCTTTCCAGAAAAATTCACAATGTTTCGAAATTAAAAAATACAAAAACATAGGTATCCAGTAAAGCATTAAACACTGCAACAAGCCGCATTTATTTTACTACAGTGTATTTCAATACCTATAAGCTGTGTATGATCTTTTCAAATGCTTGAAGGCAATTTGGAATTGAAGCAGTACAATAGGCCATATATGAGCCCTATACTCGACCAGAATGGCGTATCAAAAATATAACAAAATTATAACAAACCCTGTTCCGACTAACTGATTATGTTATAAATTTTGTAAAGACGTTTTCATCTGGATAGTTGTTTAACCAACTTATAACATATTAATGCCCAGCGGAGCACAATTTGGGTAGACAAATGAATTAATTCTAACACCAGCTGATATGATTTTGCTACATCATAACAAAACTGTTACAAAATTTGTTTTGTTTATGTTATATCTATATCATAGTTTGCTATAATTTTGTTACCTCTAGAGGATTTTTTGTTAGGATTTTTGTTATTTTAACAACATCCGCGATTTAAATTCTAACAACCTCTGTTATAAAGACAGCGTAACTGAACAACAAAACTTGAAATAATTTTGTTGTTCCCTTTTGGTCGGGTATGGGTATAACTATGTTGCTCGGATTTCAAGTAATTTAGCTGTTAGCCGAGTGTGACACGAGGGGCGCAGTATATAGACCGAATAATTCACCAAAAATGGCTTTTGTGCAGTACTTAAACATAATATAGTGCTTGTAGAATCTGTAACATGTTCTTTATTCCACTATAGAACCAATTTAGTGACTCTTTTTTCAGCTTAATGGTTACTTAAGGAGTGTATCGAATATAAGCTATCCACATACATTTGCGTTGTATGCATGTATTTGTGATGGTTTTTTATGCTCTGAACACTGCATGCTGTGCGTTTGACTGTCAGCTTTCTTTTGTTAACATGTTTGTGCGGTTCAAATTCTGCGTTTTCAAAATGTCGCGTATTGAAATGGAAGTGAAATTTAAGGTTCTGGACACATGGCTAAGTGAGAAGGGTATTACTATGCGAAAATTGGCGAAGCAGTTTGGAATTCATCATGCGAGTGTTAAAACCATCATCAATTAGTTTGGGGAACACTATTCTTTGGATGAGCTACCAGGAAGAGGCAGAAAACCCGGTTCTTCCAACCCGAAACTGGAGCAGAAAGTGGTATCTCTAATCATGAAAAACAAATCAATGTCAATACGTGATTTGGCCAAAAAAGCAGGAACGAGTGTCGGAATGATCCAGCGTATCAAGAGGCGAAACCACCTGAAGACCTACAAGATGCCGAAGATCTCGAAACAAAGTGCCGAACAGAAGAAGCGAGCAGCAACAAAGGCCCGGAAATTGTATTCGCGTCTTTTGCAGCGTCCGGATGCATGCGTTTTTATGGACGATGAGAACTATGTAAAGGAGGACTCAAAAACCCTTCCAGGTCCACAATACTTTACTGCCGTCGTTGAGGAGGATGTGAGCGATGCGGACAGGTCGATTCAAGTGGAGAAATTCGGTCAAAAGGTACTGGTATGGCAAGCAATATGTTCCTGTGGTTTGAAGTCAACAATTTTTTACACTACCGGAACTATAAATGCGGAAATCCATCGATGTGAGTGTCTCCAGAAGAGATTGTTGCCTTTATATAAGAAGCATAGTACACCTCCACTGTTTTGGCCGGATTTAGCGTCGGCTCACTATGCCAAAACCACTCTCAATTGGCTTGCGGAAAAGGGTATAGATTTCGTTGAGAAAAATATCAATCCACCAAATTGCCCTCAGCTTCGACCCATCGAACGTTACTGGGCAATCGTGAAGAGGGTCTTCAAGAAGACTGGTAAGGCAGCTGGGAACATGCAGGAGTTCAAAAAAATTTGGGCTCAAGCGTCCAAAAAATGCGATGCAACACTTGCCCGGAACTTGATGAAGAGCATTCGATCCAAAGTTCGAAAATTCGTGAAGAAATAACTCAAATTTCATCCGGTCTTCATTATGATCAAGTTTAACCTCGTACAGTAAATTCCATACTCTGCTCCGCCTTGTTCTATTTAGTACCTACAATTGTAATGGACAGTACTATTCGTTGAGCTGCATTGTTCAAAGATCATATTATTTATTATTCCAATTATCTTAGATCAGATATAAAAACGATTGCCGATTGCCATCAACGATTAGGAGATTATGATTTGGAGAACCACAAAACAACAACCACTTTCTTCTACGAGTTTTATCCTTCGAAAGTGCGTACAATTTGACGGAATGGTTATCTTTGGTAATGCCGTAACTTGTTACGGAACACTTTTCACTTTTCGTCGAATCATTACTCTACAAACTCGAGTGAAAAGCGGACAAATTATTGGGAAAAAAAAACAAACTGTTGATCACTTTCTTTAGGGAAACAAAATATAAACAAGGAAATTGACGTCACCACTTGGATGACATTCGATGGTTTTCTATGCCATACATAAACATTACCATGCGACACTAATATCACTGCAAGTTTCATCATTTCACTAATACATGCAACTCCTTGGCCCGGACCTTGTATGAACGTCGTTGGATTCAACCCACCAGAACCCGAAGTAGTCATCCTTATCGCTAGCCAGGCGCACTTTAACCAACCTGCTCAAAACCAAAACGTCATCTCTTATTCGTTTTATTTCTCCTACCACTCACATCGAAACATCAAAATCATCTTTCAGAATGACAATCCGTCGGCCACCGTATGAACTCCAAGCGGATGACAAGAATTTAATAAGCAGATGAAATTCATTTGTCTTCTGAATGAACATTCGCATACACAGAGAATGATTTTGCAGTTGAAATATAAAACGTTTCTAATTGGAATTATACCCGTCCTCAAATGATATGTTAAGGATATTGGTTTAGCCCCTTTACACAAATCATTCGGAATGAATATGTCGGTTCACTCGGTTTATTAGAAATGCGAGCTTGATCAACGCGGGTCAAAAAGAAAAACCACCATTTGCAATTAGTGTTCGATTAGCGGAGTATACGGGCAGAACAGTTAAATCAGTGAAACATTATAAATAAAACAGTGAAACGGGGGACTTTAAACAATATTTCGATAATACCTCTTCGAGAAAAAATGTATGCTATACAATGTGTGTAAAAGCATCCTTGTTCTATTCGTATGATGTGATAAACGAAGAATTTTCAAAAGTGAAACCTGAGGGAAAGTTCAAAGTTAGTTTTTTAAACGAGAGAACCTACTTTAAGTCACTTGTAAATGAAAATTTACCAAATGAGCAAGCCGAAGTATTGATTTGTGGTGATTTCATCTATCGAAACAGGACATACAGAACAGGGAACTTTCTCACCGTTTCTCTTAACTCTAATGAAGCGTATCAAATAGTAGAAACTATTAAATTTGATGAAGAATATTCCTTTATTGTGTCACGGTCGGAAATCAAAGAATTTTCAGATCATTATCAAGCGTACATCGTAGGAAAAAAGTACAAAGAGCACTTTATATTAGATATAACAATATTTGATGGACTCCCAATTGCTCTAGAAACTGTTAAAAATATGTTATTGTTAAGACGAAAATTATTAAGTTATAACGATTACGAATGAATAACTGTTGTCATTATAATTACAAAAATACTCCGTAGTTGTGCTATTTTTTAAGTGCCATGTTATATAGGTCGAAATAGGAAGAGCTCCGAATGTTGACAATTATTACAAACCTAGAAATGCCAGGTCAAAAAATTCCATAGAATTGTAAAAGGCTGAACACTGGTGCTTTTATTGTGGTGAACGTATTAAGCCCGAACCGATTAAGAGAACCGATTCCAAGCACGGAGTTTGCAATGACTTTCAACACTTATTTTTGGCAGTATCATATGGTGCCCAAAATGACGCATCAAACTGCCAAATGTGAGCTTTCTCAGTTATCGATAGCCCCGTGCTTCTAATGAAGTCCCGGCGGACTTAATCTGTTCCCTACCCAACCTAATATTGGACTTACCAAACACGGTACAATTAACGTAATTCGAAAAAAATACAAATAATAAACATTTAAGTTTCCTTTGAAATATATATAATTTCTCATCCCGACATCATTTGATAAATTTCTGACCGTCATCATGTTTCCGAATGCAAATCCTCGGAAAATTGTTTACCTTCAATGCAGTTTTGAAATGAATCCAGCCTCACATTAGGCTGACAGTCATACAGGAGTTCATCATTCGATGATGATCTCTGCCATATGACAGTCATCCGAAAACCGACTGATTTTTGTTAAAGGGCGCAAGCGAAATACTTAGCAGTCGCTCTGAGAACGATGTTTTGGTTTAGTGTGTAGCGAAAACAGTCGGAAATAAACGTTGTCTAGTGCCTGTGCTTGCCTGTGTTATCACTGCTCACCGTTGAGCCATCTCAAAACACAACGTAGGACCTTCTTATTTTCGGTAAGCGCCAACACACTTGTAAATGGCAGCTCCAAAATCCATGCAACCAACAATTATAAGTAGGAAACAGAACTCATATAATTCCTTGTTATTATTTTCACTAATATTAATAGCTAGAACTATTTTCATGCATCATTTTCAAACCTAAACAACAGCGTACTCACTCCACACCATTGTATCCGGTGCGTAAAAATATTTCCGATAGAATGGTGCACAAATTTTGTAAATCTTTGGAGAAACGACTGAGATATTAACGCTCGAAACATGTTTTTTTTTTTAAATTGTACATCATTATAGAAACAAAGACGTAATCCTACGTCAAGAAAAATCATGGACAACATGTTCGCCGCTCTCTGCCTCAAATCGAAGATAATGGCCCATTGTGTGTACTGTAAATGTATTTTTCAACTGTTTATAAATAGAATAAAATATCCTGAAGAGGATTATAAAATTTGATTGTATGACTTTAAATGGCATGGCGATGAAATCGATGAATTTTTGGATTTTAGCCTAATGACATTCGGCGCTTTAAAACCAAAAAGCAGAGTACTTCACCAGAAAATTTTGATCAACAAACAACATCCCGGCCACCGTTAACTGAAACGATAGTCAGGAATTGTGTGTGCACGAATTAAGAGCAACACCCACTAGCAGTGAATGGATCAATAACAACCGCCAGCCGGGAACAGATTTTTAATCGAGATAATCACGGCCGGGAGATGTTAATTAGAATAAAATAACAAAATACATGGGACCGGTTCGGTTTGGGAATTGTGTGCGAAACGGGGATGAAGTGAAATCCAAGTGTGCAATCTGCGCTAACTATGGAAACAGTTGTCAACACCCGTATGGGTAAATGTTGCCTCATTAGCAGAGACCCCCGACTCGTTAGAAGTTTTAATTTGAAGTGAAATCTTCCGGATGGAAAATTTTGGACTTTCCCGAAGCCGGGGTGTAATCAAAAATTACAGCTGAAATGCTTCCACCAGCCCGAACCATCTGAATGTGATCCAATAAAATGAGGCCAAACGGAGAAAACTTCGCACATATAGTGGGTTGAGCGGCCATCCACCCCAAAATGCTACACATTGCCTGCATTGGTGATGGCAGCAAAACAAAACAAAATGGACAGCACACATAGTCATAAAGCAAAACAATAAAAGCGGAAAGGAAACCCGCTGCGGCCGCCAGTTACACAAAATATAATCCCAATCCGGTTTTAAAGCGGAAAGCCATAATAAAAAGAATGGTGGTGAACTTTCCACCATAGAGCCATTACGAAAGAGCTACTGGTAATGGATGATGCCGACGACAAACGAGTGGCGAAAAACAGTAAAAAAACACACACACACACACACAACTGTCTGCCCCGGCACCACGCGGCTTCTGCAAATCAAGATTCAAAGTATTATGTGACCCTGTGGACCATGCCGTTTGTCGTCGGAGTAGGCGGTGGCGGCGGCTATGATTCCGATGCCATCACCACCAACGCCTACTGTGTTATCGTGTCGTAGGAAATTGAATCTGGCGTTTATGACGGAAAACGTAATTGTGGTTGCGGGCTTGCGGTTTGCTTTCTTCGAGGATGATGTAAAGGATACTTTGCCATTCACACTTTTATGGAATTGTGAATTCCGGAATGCTGATTAAAATTATTTTGGCTTAAAAATGCCAACGTGAAGAATTTGCTGGACTTGGAGAATGCGGCTTTGTTTCTTGAAGTAACCATACACTGAACCAAAGCCATAGGAATGCGGAGTTAAAGAAATGTTCGCAATGACCTCTCTGAAGCTAAGATCACATTGTTTGATGAAACGCCAAATATTTGTCAAATTTTGTCAAATATATTTTACCAACGTGTGATCGCCATATATAAATATTTCACCAAATTTTGCTGTAGCAAATATTTGGTTTGTGTTTGTCGTTCCAATTATTTAGCAATTTGTTATAAAGTGTGATATCCTTTGTCAAATATGTTGCTCAATATAAAGGGCGAACACGAAATTATTGCGAACCCGAAAATGTCATGCCAATTTTCTTATTATGTTTAGAATCAAACCAAAATTTTAGGGTAGTTTTATACATATATTTACTTCAAAAATCAAAAGAAAAATTAATCGATGGCGCCTTGAGTGTAAAATTGAACGCATTTTCGCTTGATGCCTTCCATCAAAGTCTTTACAGTGTCATCCGGTACCAGTTTCTCAGTTTTTTTTTCATTTTCTCAACATGGCCATCTCGTCTTTGACTGTCTTCTTGCTCTTCCGAAGTTCCCGCTTCATCATTGCCCAGTACTGCTCCACCGGGTGCAGCTCCGGACAGTTTGGCGGATTCATGTCCTTTGGAACAAAATGGACAGAATTGGCCTCATACCACTCCACGACACTTTTAAAATAGTGGCATGATGACAAATCTGGCCAAAAAAGCGGAGCTTCGTCGTGCTGCTGCAAGAACGGCAAAAGGCGCTTCTCGAGGCACTCAGATTTGTAGATCTCGCCATTTACTGTGCCCTTTGTCACGAAAGGCTCACTCCTCAGTCCGCAAGAGCAGATGGCCTGCCAAATGAGATATTTGGAGGCGAACTTCGACATGTTCTTCTTCTTAAATTTGTCGTCCACATAGAACTTGCTCTTGCCGGTGAAAAACTCCAACCCCGGAATTTGCTTAGAATCGGCTTTTATATACGTTTCGTCGTCCATCACACAGCAGCCATATTTTATCAGCATCATCTCGTAGATCTTCCGTGCCCGAGTTTTAGCCGTCGATTGTTGCCGCTCATCGCAGTTTGGGAAGTTCTGTACTTTGTATGTATGTATTCCAGCTCTCTTCTTTGCATTCTGGACATAGCTCTGCGACATGCCGATCTTTTTAGCCAAATCACGGCTTGAGACGTTGGGATTTGCTTTAATCATCCGCTTCATCTTTCCCTCCGTCTTTTTGTTCTCCGGTCCCTGTTTTCTTCCAGCTCCTTTGCCGTGGTCCAACGTCAACCGCTCCTGGAACCGCTTCAATACTCTGGAGACGGTTGAATGGTGAATGTTCAACATTTTTCCCAACTGCCGGTGCGACAGGTCAGGAAATTCCAGGTGTTTGGAAAGAATTGGTTCTCTCGACTCGCGTTGGTTCACCTGCATTTTCGTTGAATCGAAAAACATGACTTCGAGTTTGACAGCATGTTAACAATACACGTCAATGAGAAAGTGTGCAAAATTTGGTTGATTTTTACCCAATGGCAAAAAAGTTATGCCCTGTTGAATTTGTCGCAATAATATGTGACAATGCTGCTACATCCTTCAAAATGGATCCGCGTTTTTGATTCAGTGAAGTTAATAACAGTTCGAAGGCTGCCACCCTTTAACACCAACCGAAGTTGAACATTGAATGTTATGTTTCGTGGTTAAATCAAGGGGTCGGACTTCCTGATCATTTGATTAGATTTCCTTATTTTTCATTTCGATCTTTGAAAAAGATCAGATGATCTTATCAAGATTTAAAATCTTTTATGACAGTTTGAAACAGACTTCGATTTTATTTCAGTGCTTCAAAATGTCAACATGCTTGTTGTGATAACAACACGGACTGGATAACATTTTGAAGTGCAAGCATTTTCACATTTAATTTAAATCATGATCCAAAGACAATTTTACCATGTACATTTTTACTCGTTTCAGGATCTAAACGTCGCTTCCTCCTATGGAATTCTTAAGATTAAACCGGTTAATAAGGCCTTTCATCTGATACAAAAATTACTGCTGATGGATCCGAACAAGCGCATTACTTAGGAACAGGCAATGTTGGATCCCTACTTTTCGGAAGATCCCATGCCTATGGCGGACGTCTTTGCCGGCTGACCTCTTTACATTATTCAAAGTAGGTGAAACGGCAGCAACAACAACAACAGCAGGCCAAGGTAAGAATATTGTTCAGTTCTACATAATAACATTTGTAAAATTATTCATACTTCTGTTTTATTTCGGTAGCAACAAGCTCAACAAAATCAACAACAACAGCAATCGAATGTAAGTGGTTTGAATTCATGAGTTCGTTTACATGATTTTAATTTTTTCATCATTTCTCAAGCATCAGAATCAGCAGGAAAACGTAAGCCCCAACTTTAACTATTTCCTCAATAACCATGAGACCTTGCTTTAAAAGGATTTCCGTTTCAACAGGAACAGAACCAGAAACCTCAACAGCAGCAGCAGCAACAACAACAGCGTGCACAGAACCAAGGTGGAATGGACCACAGTACTACTGAAAATATGCGCATGTACGGCCCGAGTGGGCAACTTCGAAATGGCTTGAATCAACGGGATTACTACCAACAAGCCCAGCAAGCTGCAGTGGCAGCAGTTTCGAAAGAAGAACAGCAATGAATGATGTTTAACAATCCTTAGCAGAGCGGAGTCCAGCAACGGTTTTAATATTCTATGTGTGACCCACTTCATTCCCAGTTAATTTAACAAACCATTTTAGGGTTTATCGGAAACTCATTGATTGCGTAATCATCTTCTAAGTAGAAGTATAGAAAAATTAGTAATATTTTAGATGAATGTTTTGAGAAAGGTCCTAAGTTGATATTTTTCACCCAGTTATATATTGGCAAAGTGGTTGAACTTTGCCAATTCACCAATGACTGGGTGGAATTTTTTTTCATGTAATTAGAGATCATTCGCCAAGGATGTCATGGTTAAAAACTGTATCATCTCCGCCAAAGTAATTTCTATAATTTTGTTCACAACCGTTCCATACCGGAACAGCTCAACTGGGCTTATCGTTTGGTTCTGCGCTGCTTAATTAGAATGTTATTGGTCATGTCTAGCTAGATAGTTTGAGAAAAAGTCAATCAAGTGCTTTGTGAAATCAAGGTGCAATCGAATCCTGTAATGAACAAAAATTACATATCCATAACCGTGAAAGGCAAGGTACTTCTGGCGATTTTTATTGGTGCAACTATTTCCCATGTCTGTAGTTCCGAATCTTACCGCTCAACTGACTCCTTCTGTTGATACAGAGCTTCCAATCCTTCTCCGGAATGATCATACTTCAACACCGGAAGATGACTTGAGTTTGTTGTGAAATGTGTTGAATGTTTATTTACAATTTTGAGACATTGCCCGCTCAGCAGCCCGATCTTTGAATAAGATTTGAAATCTTTGGAAGACTTTAAATTGATCAGATTGGCCGACCCCTTGGGTTATATACACCAAGAGGATTGCTCTCTTGCTTAGTCGACGTGAAATAAAGCTTAATTCAAAGTAGATCTGGACGCACGGTTTAATACACCACCACGTCCCTGGTGGTTGGAACCTAGGACAGGACCTGCCAGCTGTTAGTGCAAAAACAAGACCATTTAGCTGTCAAAAAAGACCGTTTTTAATTGGTCGCTTTGACAACCACCTCTACCGCCTCCGTCGAGTTATGTTACAAGCTGTCAGTTTGTTGTTGGTTTGGCGGTGTTGCTAGTCACTGCTTTTTCACTTTTTTCGTTTGTGACAACTGAACAAATGTGGAAGTAAAAGTTCACTTTCGCAGTGGTTTATTTTAAATCAGTTCGAAATGAAGTGCAAAGCGATAAATTGTGGTCGCAGTGACTTGTCACATCCGGGTCTCAATTTTCATCGCTTTCCAAGTGATCAAAACGTACGCCAAGAGTGGACGAAGGCCTGCATTGGGAACGCAAGCGAGGAAAACATTCTCCTGTTCAAGCTTTCTCCCCACAGCAGAATTTGCAGCGTAAGCATCAATGAAATTCAATGAAACCTCATAAATTAACGTTTAGTTTGATGCAGCTTCATTTCCCGCAAAAGAAATGCCAATGGAACTTGGAATATTCCAATTACCGTCACTCCGCCGGATGAAGAGTGGCAGGAAATGGAGGTGGTTGAGAACATTTATGGTGATGAGAATAGTGGAACAGGAATATTACCAAGTATTAAAAGAATATCGACGAATTTTGATTATATTTTTAATTACATTATTTTCAATGAGATTACTGTGTAAACATATCTGGAAACACTGGAGCGACCCCCGTATCATAGCAATCATAAATTTATAAGAGGTCATCTCTCTCTGAGCTGGCAGGTCCTGTCCTAGGTTGGAACAACAAACCTTTGACAGGCATTTTTTTATGTTTCATTGACAAAGAAATTGGTGAAAAGTTTTTCTCAATTGATCGACGCATCTCGAAATTACAGATCATGGAACTTGAGAAAACAAAATCAATGCGTAACATCCTTCCAAGAGAAGGGTATGAGTATTTTTGTGCCAGTAAACATCCGAATCGCTCCCTGAAACAAAATTCAGTGGCCAAAAAGCAACTACAATTACTATGACGATGACGAAACATATGTCAAAATGGATTATTAACAAATCCTCGGACGAGAATTTTACCTAGCAACAGGTTACAAGGATGTCCCTTCCAGGTAGACATTTGTATATGCTGATAAGTTTGCTCGGAAACTAATGAACTAATGAAAACCAAGGTCGACAATGACGCCGAAGGTTTACATTAAAGAGTGTTTAAAAAGCGGCGTTTACCCTTCATCCGGCAACACAAGACCAAAGTTATGTTTTGGATCTAGCCAGCTGCCACTACTCTAAGGAGGTACTAGAATGGTATGCTGCAAACAATGTTAATTTCGTCGCCAAAGATAAAATTGGTTCGCTTATCCAATACGCCAACACAAACTCGCCATTTGCTTCTCAAACTAACACTATTACAAGGACCCATCATGATTTTGTCATAAAAAATTCTGGTTGATTTCCACATTTTCACAGCTTTTAAAGGGATTCACCGCTGGCGTGCTGGATTTTTCTTCCTATGAAAATTCACTTTTCGTTCCTTCAAGCACTTTTAAATGACAAAACTGCTTCCGAAATTTCCAAACGAGAAACATGCCAGGCCACTGTTTTGTCAATGTAGCAGAACAGCGCAACTAGTAAAATCACTCGCGCCCCAAGAAAAAAATTCACGATTCATTTGAGCGCATTGCAACCATGGACCCAAAACCCATACTTTCGACAGCACACACACTACGCTTCAAGCGAGCCAGAGAATCATCGATCATCGACAGTTGCCAGATTTATATCTTGATATTTTCAACTAATGGATCTTGGCATGTTCAAAAACTGAGATACATCTGTGCAAAACATGTTGTGTCAAATGTTTTTTGTTCCCTTACGATATATTTTTTGTGTTGGAAGCAAAATATTCGCTAATTTAACTATAAATTCGAAGAAAAATTAGTAATCTCCATTTAATTCCAACTACCTTTGCTTATCTTCGACAGATACGCGTATTTCGTCTACAATGTGCAGACTTCTTCATTGTCTCGTACTAGTCGAGTTATTGGGACGAGACACTGAAGAAGTCTGCACATTGTAGACGAAATACGCGTATCTGTCGAAGATAAGCAAAGGTAGTTGGAATTAAATGGAGATTACTAATTTTTCTTCGAATTTATAGTTACAAGTATTCCACTAAACAGCTCAAACCCTCTAGGATTCATTTGCTAATTTGCTATGTAACATAATCTCACATGAGCAACGATTTTGAAAGCAATAATATTCTTCCCTGAGATGGCAACAATGCTCGTCAGCTGATATTTTCGCTCCGCCCAGTTTCCTCCTATCAATTATTAAACAATCTTTGCACAGAACGAGCGTAACTTTGTCAATAATTGAAATTAATTCGGGTGAGTTGTAATGCCGCAGAAAAGAAAAACACAACGGGCGGCGTTAATTTGTGAAGCAACGAAGCGGTTTGCACAGGAACAGTTGAGCGGGAGTGATCAGGAATAATATTCATCGCTGGTTCGATATTCGACACTCTTCAATGGATCAGTGTTCTGCTTGTCGAAGGTCCGGTGAGAAGTGATTGTTATTCAAAACGTGAATATGAAAATGTTAAATGGAATTGTGCACCATTATCAACTGGGGAATTATTCAGTGAAACAATTTTCATCATTTAATTCATGATTGGCATGAACATTTTTATGCAGGTGGTTTTTAGGCTGGGGAATATTTTCATGATGGTTTGGAACCCCCTCCACATCTGGAAAGAGGGGCTCCCATATAAATGGATCACATGTTTTTGTATAACTCGATCAAAAATGTTTCCATTGTAGTCTGAGACCCACCCCTTTTCTGAAAGGGAGAGATCCCACACAAATGAAACACAAATTTCAGCATAACTCGAGAACTAATCAAGCAAACGGTACTAAACTTGTCATGTGAAGGTTTTTGAAAGCAATGAATCTTTCTAAGGTGATTCGAGACCCTCCTCTTTCTGAAGGGGAGAGGGGGGCTCCCATACGAATGAAATATGAATTTCTGCGTAATTCGAGAACTAATCAAGCAAATGGAACCAAATTTGACAGGTGGAGGTTTTTGAACGCAAGAAATGTTTCTATGGTGGTTTGAGACTCCTCCGCCTTATAGAAGAGTACATCCCCAGCAGGGTTGTTTCCTCAGCGCTCTATAGAAGATGTTTGTTCATGCAAGTAAGGGTACAACAAAATATGAAAATTTTCGATGCTTTTTTCAGATCTTTTCCTTTTTCCTTGACTTGTCAAGCTTATTGCTCTCACAATTAGCTTATTGCCTACTCACAACTTAATGTTCTAGATGCACTTTCACAGTTGTTAATTGAAAGCTTCTGAAGCCAGCACAATTCATGAACTTGTATATTGTGTGATAAGCACAATAATACTCTATGCTCAAGGAAGTTGAGCAAATTTCCAACCCCAAAATATTTTGTCAACCGGACCGTGTATGGATTCCCGCTTTCAGCATTATAAAGGATACAGCTGGCATAACAAATATATGCCCCCGTTTGCTGGGTGTGGTCCTAGAGCTTTACTGAGCAAGTTTGTTGCTGATCGCGGACAAATAAAATTAGCACAAGAAAAAATCATGCTTCGACCTGCAGAAATGCAGCCGACGTTTTAGGATTTATAGGATTAACGAAAACTAAGACGATGCTAACAACGGCAGAGATAAAGAAATTACCACAGGAAGCATACTCTCAAGGTTCACCGCTGATGTGATTGGTTCTACAGACAAGAAGTTGAAAAAAAATGTAATTTGATTTTACTCACGACCACAACATGGAACCACATCCGACAGAACAAACATATTGTCGGAACACTTCCACAGCTCATAAAAAATGTAACCGCATACGATTTTAATTTAACGAATATTTTTATTGACCAATGTTAGAATTTCTTTTGTTGTATACCCGATGGTTTGTATAATAGACCACTGTAATTCATGTTAAATTTTACTATTGATCAGCATATGTGACATGAAAACCCATTTATCAAAAAACGACACGCAAGCAATTTCACGTTGTGAGTTTTTGAAATAAATAGATGTTGCAGGAAATTTCAATACTTCCCACTCAAACACATGTCTCAAATAAGGATAGATGTGCAATGGTAAGCTTAAGACTAGATTTTGATTTTTATGTTCTCACAAATTTGTTCAAATAGACCAATACAAGCGCAATTCAATCATTAACGTGGAATAAGTTCGCCTGTACAGTGTCACCAGCGACTGTTCAGATTTTGTTGGCATCGATCACAAGTAAAGTGCGACAGTTCGTTCGAAACGGTGAAATGTAATAACTTGTTATGTATCGTTTGATTCAGCTTTCAAATACCCTTTTGTTTGACGTCCGGGTATGTCCGGTATCAATCGTGTATGTTGTTTAATTCTTGTGTTATGATCACTTGAATGCGTCCAAATTTACTATGAATCGGGTTTTATACAGCCATTGTCATCCTTACTAGTGATGGTAAAAATTACTATCAAATTGTTCTCTGTGCAGCATTAAGATTCTAAATGAAGCAATATCCATAACAAAAAAATCACCGTTGTGATTATAAATGATACACTTTCTTTCACGTTAGTCATGCGAGATAAATTTGCATTTTCCAACCGCCCTGAAAACCATGGTTCGTTTCCCGTGAATCCGGTTAGTAAACAAGAAGTCAAATATTCGTCACCGAAAAGACCCGTGAGGAAACCCAATCCGTCCGGTGGAAAACACTTTTCTGCTAATTGCTTTTCTTTCCCAGCAATGACAATTTCCTAAAACACAAACGTTCACCAGATGGGCGTACACAAACGCACGCATATCGATTCAAATTCGCCGAAAAACACTTCCCAGAACAGGTCTCTCTTTGTTTCGCCTTGCTTTGAATTTTCCCATCCTAGGTGAATGGCAGGGGCCTCATCAAAAAATTCACTTTCATTTGGATTTCCCCAAATCAATCTCCATCACCGTCGTCGACGGCAGTTGATAGGCCGTCGAGAACTACGACAGACAGGGTGAAGATATTATTTCCGTCGTACGAAACACTACGCGAACTTCACAGTCAAACGTTGTTTACAATCCGAAATGCCACGTAAATTTCATTTCGTTAGATTCGAGAAAAAAGAATCCAGGCTGCTTCGTGATTGAATGTGTTGATTGGAAGTGATTTTGGCAGCTATCAAACCGATGATTGATTTGTTCGCGTCAACAATATTGATCTGCAATCTGAAACATTCATCCTCACGACATGTCGGAGATGAGCACTTACGACAAAGAAGATCTCAACCCGTGAGATTCGTTGACTGCGTTTAGCTTACCCGCAGAAACGAGGAAAGTATTCTGGGCAAGGGGCAGGCAGGTGATTTGTTTTCCCCCTGTATAACCGACGCGTGTGGGGAACGAAATTTACCGGCTAGCTGCAAGCGGGTTCGTTCTCGTTCCGAGAAGCAGGCGAGGAAAATTTTATGTATCTTGGCATGTGCCGAACACAAGTGAGTGCATGAAAGTGACGTAAGTCGATCTGTTCCGTGCGGTGCGGTGCGCTACTTTTTCCTAGCGAGGAGTTTGTCTGTTGTTGCTCTTTGCACTCCATAAATCATCACCCGTGAGCGAGTGACTGAGCCGAGGGCGGGAGTGAGCGAAATTTGTGGTGTCACAACTTTTTCAAGAATCGCGAGCGTGGTTTCGTGGGAAAATCTGGATGGGAAAAAGTGTTTCTGAGAATGGCTCGAGTCTCGAAATGAGATTCGAATGAGGAAAGCATGAGTCCACTCATCGTGAGTACCATTTTTATTGTTTTGGTGGAAATTTGCATTTCGTGGCGGCATGAAAATAGGATTGAAATTGTGTTTACATTCGATGGGAGGAAATGGGAGGGAAATGAGTACATTTGGGGATTAGTTTTCGTATATAATGAAGGTTGAACGGGGTTCTGGAAATTGGTGAAATATTTTATCGTTTCGGCGTTTCAATGTCATTAACCAGGGGGTGGCTGGTGGGATTAATTGAATGTTTGACCTAGACACAGTTTCTGTCTTAGAACAGCCGGTGATTCAGTCTAAAAATGAGATTTTCATGTCCGTTCGGCGTTGAAGGTTATAAGGCAGACAAAAGGGGTGTGGTAGTGTTATAGACGATCGACTGAAATGCAGCTCTAATAAATGATTCGTAGCTTTTAAGAAACGTATAAAATAAGAATGTGACGAGGCACCTCGTCGAATCTTCCGGTGGGTAGTTAGGCCAAATGCCTGATCGCCTAAATGCCTAAATACCAAATTGTAGGAGTAAATCGGTAACGCAGTGTGCTGATGACCTCCTTGGAGACCGACGGCCTCCCTAGCAACCTTAGTTTTCTTAAATAAACAACTGAGAAAATTTAGTTATTCCTGTTCAAGACTTCACTCAAGCTAGTTGTAAAATAAATCCTTTCTACTGTTCAAACTTTGCTGTTCCGGTTATTTCCAACAATCAAGAGGTTATGGGCGACTCACGCCAGGATTTTGCGGGCACTGGTTTCGACAATTGGCGTTTTCGAGTGGAGAAGTATCTGAAGTCCGAAACCAGCTGTTGGATATCATCAAGAAAGATCCTCCGACGGTAGCGGCCGAGCTCACGAAGTTCCAGGAAGATGACGGTAAGGCGGCGTTCCTGCTGACGTCATTCGTCCATGACGATTTGCTGCATTTGGTGCGGGACAAGGAGACGTCCAAGGAGATGTGGATGAGCCTTGAATCCACCTACGCCAAGAAGTCCGTCTCGTCGCAGACATTCGTCAGGAAGCAACTTGCGAAGCTGCGAATGGTGGAAGGTGCGTCCGTGAAAGATCACCTGAAAACCTTCGAAGAGCTGATCCGGCAACTGAAGCTGGCCGGAGCGATGCTTGAAGAGACCGATATTGTGTCCCAGCTGTTTGCTACCTTTCCCGAGTCGTTCGATCCGTTGGTTACGACGCTGGAAAATCTGGGTGAGGAACACCTGAAGCTGGATGTTGTTCGCGAGCGCCTTCTTGCCGAAGAACTCAAGAAAACCGACCGGGCAGCGAATTCCTACCAAGAGAAACCTGCAGCATTCCAAGGATCGAAACAGAAACCTGGTAAGTTCACCGGAAAGTGCAACCGTTGCCAGAAGAAGGGGCACAAGGCCAAGGACTGTCGTGTGAAGTTGAAGACGGAAGGGCGCGCTGAAGCTAACGCTGCTGCTGTAGGTAAGGCGGTTGCTTTCATGACCGGAAGAGGCTCCCAAACAAAGGACGAGGGAGTGGCTTCCTTCAAGCTGGATTCCGGAGCCTCGGAGCACCTTGTGAATGTGAAGCACTGTTTCGCCGACCTCACGAAGCTGAAGCAACTTATCGTCATCAACGTGGCGAAGGACGATCAATCCCTGGTGTGCTGGCACCGAGGAACAATCAAGAGCATCAACAAGGAAGGTAATTATATCAGCCTGCATGATGTCCTCTTCGTACCAGATCATCGAGCGAACCTGCTATCTGTGAAGAAGATGGCAAAAGTGAACCTGGATGTCACATTCACGAAAAAGGAAGCGATCGGCATCGAGATGCAGAGAGCGACTTTCGACTCGACTCCGCGTCGATACGGTGGCGGAAATGCTGGAGCTTGACCGGTAACCTGTGGCATCGTCGACTGGCTCATTTGGGGAGCAAGAGTTTGCAGACACTCGTGAAGCATGACATGGTAACAGGTATTCCCGAGGAACCAGTAGCATATCCCATCAAGAAGAAGTCCGAGGTGTTCCAGAAGTTCCGAGAGTACGAGGCCATGGTGAGTGCCGCTCTGGGGAATTCGATTTCGAAGCTGACTGTCGACCAAGGGCGCGAGTATTGCTCCAATGACCAGCGAGATTGGTACGTTTCCAAGGGGATCCACAGCAGAATGGAGTGTCCGAACGGTTGAATCGGACAATCGTCCAAAGGATGCGTGCGATGCTTATTGAAGGTCAAGTTCCGAAGAATCTGTGGAACGAAGTGGTTCTAGCGGCGGTATACCTGACGAACAGAAGTCCAACCACCGCGGTATCTGTCTGGAAGACTCCTGCGGAAATGTGGACTGGTTGCAAGCCGGATGTGAGCAAACTACGTGTGTTCGGCTGTAAAGCATTTGCTTGTGTGTCCACGGCCCAGAGGAGGAAACTGGATCCGAAAAACAAGCCTGCTGTGATGATCGGCTACGTGCCGAACGCCTACCGCCTGTGGGACAAAGAGAAGAAGCAGTTATTCCTGGCCAGAGATGTCAAGTTCGATGAGAGCAGTTTTCCGTTTGCCACCCAGATCCGTGACGAAACTCCTTTGGTTGTTGCTCCGTACGAGTTCGAGGATGAAGAAGACGAGGTTGAAAACGACGGTGTTGACGAAACTGGAGCGCTCCCTTTGCAACTAGACCGTGGTTCAAACCTCGAAATGGAAACCCCGAGGCGCAGCGAACGGGAGCGCAGACTCCCCGGTAAGTTGAAAGAATTTCTGGTTGGAAAAATTTTCACTGCCGCGCAATCCCATTCTGCAGATGCATCCCAAAACGTTTCTGATGTTCCATTCGACGGTTTCGTGGGACGAGATGAGGCCGAGCGTTCGATCTTCGATGTCCCGGAGGCGTACAAGGAGATCGCTGGACGAGCCGACGAAGCCCTTTGGCAGCAAGCGGTCCGTGAGGTACTGCAGTCACTAGCGGACAACCACGTTTGGCGATTGGTGCGATGTCCTGCTGGTGTGGTTCCGTCGAAATGGGTCTTACGAATCAAGCCGGACGAGCATGGCGAACCGGTCCGTTACAAGGCGCGCTTGGTGGCGAAGGGATTCCAGCAGAAGCCCGGAGTAGACTACAACGAAACATATTCCCCCGTCGCGAAGTTGACCACAATACGAACCGTTCTTGCTGTAGCAACCCACCGAAGGATGCACGTTCACCAACTCGATGTGAAGACCGCATTCCTCTACGGGGAGCTTGAAGAAGACGTCTACATGGCCATACCCGAAGAAGTTGCAGCACCTCCGAACCTCGTTTACAAGCTGAAGCGATCGTTGTATGGACTCAAGCAAAGCCCTCGCTGTTGAAACAACAAGCTGAACGACCATCTACTGGATTGCGGCTTCACCCGTTCCCGGCACGATTATTGTTTGTATACCAGGATAGACCATCGAGGGGGGGTGTATATCATCATCTATGTGGACGATTTGGTCATCGCTGGCGATCGGCTGGACCTGGTGAAGGAGATCAAGCGTGCTCTTTCCAAGAAGCTCCAGATGACGGATTGCGGCGTGGTTAATCATTTCCTCGGAATGAAGATCCGATACGACCGCGCCACCGGATACATGTACCTGGCGCAAGAAGCTGCTTTGGACCGTGTACTGACGAAGTTCGGCATGCAATACTGCAACAATGTGAAGACCTCAATGGAAAAAGGCTGTTTCCTGCCACCACGAGCTGCGAATCCTGTGTCGCATCCGTACCGTCAATTGCTGGGCAGCCTGATGTATACGATGCTGTGTGTCCGACCGGACATATGCTACGCTGTTGGATACCTGAGGCGCTTCCAAGTTCAACCTGATGAGGCCCACTGGCAAGCCCTCAAGAGAGTGGTCCGTTACGTGAAGGGGTCGAAGAACCTTAAGCTCCAGTACAAGCAAAACGACAACGCCGAGGCACTGCTCGGGTACGCAGACGCCGACTGGACATCGGATGCTGAGGATAGGAAATCCGTTAGCGGCTACGTCTTCAAGGTCTTTGGGAATACCGTGTCCTGGGCCAGCCGCAAGCAACAAACCGTTGCACTGTCATCGTGTGAAGCAGAGTATGCAGCTTTAAGTGCCGCGGCCTCCGAAGGGCTGTGGCTGCACGGAATCCTTGAGGACCTGAAGGAAGTTCAACCTGGCACGGCATTCAAGGTGTTCGAAGACAACCATGAGTGCATTGCGATGGTGACAAACACCGAAACCAAACGTGTCAAGCACGTGGATGTGAAGCACCATTTCCTACGCGCCACGTGGTCGCCAAGGACGACTTCAAATCGAAGCAATTGCTACTGCACACCAGATAGTGTTCACCAAGGCCCTGGAACCTGAACGTTTCCGTGACCCTCCTAGGACTTACCGATTCAGGGGGGGTGTTGGAGTAAATCGGTAACGCAGTGTGCTGATGACCTCCTTGGAGACCAACGGCCTCCCTAGCAACCTAAGTTTTCTTAAATAAACAACTGAGAAAATTTAGTTATTCCTGTTCAAGACTCCACTTAAGCTAGTTGTAAAGTAAATCCTTTCTACTGTTCAAACTTTGCTGTTCCGGTTATTTCCAACAATCAAGACAAATTGAATTCCAAAATGGCGTCAGACATCGACTTACGGCTTCAGGTGCCCACCTGTACAATTTTGTTCAAGACGGCATCATACTAGATGGCCAAGATCGCCGAAAGGATGATACTGAACCAGGATCTCGAGCTATTCAACGTTGAACCAACTAATACAAACATTTTGCAAGCCAGCTAGCGCCATGCAAGGCAGCATGCTTTCATAAGGTGAAAACTAGGGGCAAGACACTGAGCAATCCCGAGTAAATCTGAGCAATTATGAGCATCACTTTTTCACTGGATTCATATTGTGATTTTGAACATTCTTACCTTTTGTAAAGCTTGGTTTTGACAGTAAATCTGTTTATGTTGCGTTGTTTTTAGCTTAGATGTAACGTGTGTCGGTCCCTCAACCTTAGAATAGCTCATTTTCAGCCCTCATTCGCTATCCACCTGAAACCAACCACCCCGTATGAAATTCAATTATTCAAATCTTTATATGCAACTTTAAAATGATTTTCACCTTCAGAACATTCGCTTCTGACTCCGAAACAGTGTCCGCATACCTACACAATCTTCACTAGAACGACTCTATCCGATGTTCCTTCAAATCGAATATGCGTCAACAATGATTCCGACAGTCCAAGCCAACGTCGAATGGGTTGTGTCAATTATTCTGTAAAGTGGGAATATTTAACATTTATTGACTGCCAAACGGATCACCTCCAACAAGAAACCAAGCCGGATCGACTGGACTGGAGTTTTCAATATTTGCGGCTGGTCGAACTGGCTTGGTTTTTCTCAAACAGTAAACACACTGCTGTCATTTGTTGCCAAGGTGTCCACCATTTACGTTCATGAAATATTATGTTAAATCTACTTCCATAAATTCAGCTGAAGGACTGAATGGCGGCCTACTGACTCATTTGCCCTAATGGCCATCGGCCCAATGGCGTTCGGCCTTATGGAGTTCGTACTAACGGCCCAACGCCCGAAATATTTCTAGATTCTTACATTAGTGCCTTTAAAATGGCGAAGTGGTGATGGTAGTCAGCCATAATGGCGACCATTTTGGAATTCTTTGCACTTTCACGAAGAGCATGGGACAAATTCCCGTTCCTTATCGCTACAGGGTGTTACTGTCAAAATTGAAGATTGCGGCTTGATGTAACCATCAAAGAGGTTAAATCAAGCCGCTATGTGAACCAAGTTTGCGTCCATATGCCATCGTGTTTTACACGGATGGGTCGAGCCCGGGTTTATGGCCCTTGAATCGGGAAAGCTACACCAATGGGACATAGTTAGTTCAGCGGTATTTCAAACATAACTTCATATTTAATATTTGTTTAACGAGGAAATACAGATTTGCTATGATCTGCATTTCTTCCGATAGTCAAGCAGCTCTCAATGCGCTTAAAGCTTTTACATGTAAATCTGAGCTAACGTGGGAATGCATTCTATCGTTAAGACAATTGGCCAGTTTAAACGAAGTTACTTTATACTGGGTGCCCGGCCATTGTGGTATTAAAGGAAATGAAAAAGCTGACAGCCTAGCAAGAGAAGGTTCAGCACCAAATTTAACTGTTCCAGAACCATTGTGTGGAGTCCCAGAGTGTGCTCTGGCGACTGAAATAAAAATTATGAAATGTCCATGGTAGAATCTGGAATGCTACAAATACATGCAGACTAGTCAAGAGATTTATAAGACCAAGTGCTGTAAAAGCGCGGATCTTACTAAATCTTAGTAAAAAAGACCTTCGGATAATTACTGGTCTGTTAACTGGTCGCTGTCCGAGTAGGACAAAATTGGAAGAATTCATTCTACAGAATGCCGTGTTTGCCAATTTGAAACTGAAACTGCAGAACATATACTCTGCAATTGTGGAGCATTATTCAATCAAAGGATGTCAATATTTGGAAAGGGGTTACTGGAGTCCCCGAAATTTGACAAAACGATCCAGGTATGGTTTTAGACTTTATAAAACAAGTCAGGGCCTAACTGGGATCAGGGGCTATGTCAACCAATGTCCATCACACCTTAATTGTGACAGGATATTTGACTTGTTCCAAATCAAATATGGATAATTCTAATGAATGGATGCAGTTTTGTTTTAGTCGAGGTTTTAGTTCTACAGAAGGAAAAAAAACGGTCAAAATTGGGTTGAATTAACCATGACATATTTCTAGTGCTCTTGAAATTTTTTAAACCCCTTTATTTTGTTGGAGGATACCACTAATTCCGAACAGAGAGATGCCGCTGTCAAATCCAACACAAGTTCAATGTGAACGGCGCGAATAAGCATACACACAAACAGACGATGTTTGTGTGAGTCGATCGAAGTTTTTATTAATAAGTCAAATTCTTTTTCTTTTTCAAGTTCAGTTAATACAGAATACAGGAGAATTATTTAGCTTCCTTTTGCGAATTGCCGGGTCTTTCGTTTAACACCTGCCAAGATTTTGTACAGTCTTCTTGTCCACTTTATTCGCCGCAGAGCGCCAGTTTGCCATGAACTGTTTCTCGCTCACAACAGCTTTTTGAATCTTCTTAAGGTCCGCTTTACGATGGCCCAATATAGTCCGATTGGGCGGAGCTCTGACGTATTGGGAAGGTTCTTGTCCTGAGGCACCATGACCATTTTCCGTAATGGCAAGATGCCAAAGAACAGAACAATTGTGTCGCGGGCAGGTCAGGAAAGGCAGTAGACGTTTTTGTAGGCACTCACTCAGAAAAATTTCCTGGTTGATTTGTCCCGGTTGCAATGTAAACATTGCTGTTCAAGCCTCAGATACAGATGGCATGCCACACCAGATATTTCTTCTCAAACTTTGAGTGTGCTTGAAAATATCTGCCACCTTTCCCCGTCCGGTTGCCGTCTAAAATTCCTGTCCAAGAAGCTGTTTCTAGTCTACCTTGACGTAAGTTTCATCGTCCTATACCACGCAATCAAACTTCGTCAGCATCGTCGTGTACAAATTTCGCGATTACGCTTTGGCCGACGTGTTTTGTTTATTGTCGCGATTTGGAGTCATCACTTTCTTGTAAGTCGACAGTCCAGCTCGTTTTTATAGCTCTATCCATGGTTGAAGGTCCCACTCCCAGCTTCTTTGCGACATATCGGACGGAGAGGTTGGGGTTCCGCTCGAAACAGCGGGGCAACTCTTTTTATCCTCACTGTGGCATCCGGCTTTCAATTTCCCTCAATCCAGCTTTCCTGGCTGTCGACAAACGTTTACCGAACACTTTTAATACGTTTGCAACAGTTGATTTAGCCACATTCAACAATTTCGCCAACTTGATGTGAGAGTAGTTTGGATTTTCACCATGCACAGGCAAAATTGTGATGCGTTGCTTCTCTTCCTCCGACGACATTTTGATAACTGAAGTGCTCATCTCAAAATCAAAGCAGAGGCTGTTACTCGCTAACTCTAGGAATGGGGAAGCTGGATCGTTTAACTGCTTGTTTCCGTCACACATAACACACCAAGAATCTGACATTACAAGCAGTATCGGTTTCTGGTTTGAAATCATCCTACAGACAAGCCGAAAATGAACAAAACCGAGAACCAAACAATTTTTCCGAACTCTTCAGAGGAAACTCCAGAAAGGCGAGGATTGATGGCCCCGTTATGAGCCCGAAACAAAGCGAACAATACATATAGTAGAGGAAATACTTTACCCTACACGCTAAGCTCAGTTTACCCATAATCGCTCAAAAGTGCACATACGCATTTATGGGTAAAGTTGCCATTACCCATATTTGAGTACATTTGTATGGGAAAAAATACTCAAATATGGGTAGTAATAACATACCCATAAATGGGTATGTGCACTTTTAGCGATTATGGGTATTCTTCACCTATATTTGGGTAAACTGATCTTAGCGTGTAGGGCTGTGCTCGATAATTAATTATGCCTGCAGCCAATTTCTATAAACTAAACATATTTATTTTCTGTGACGTCACACTATGGGGTACTTGCTGATTAGTGTTGCATGCTGTTGGTGTTGCTGTCGTTCTGGCTGTGGCTGTAGCTGTCGTTGGTTGTTGCTGTTTCTGTGGTTGTTACTGTTGCTGTTGTCGTGGTTGTTACTGTTGCTGTTTGTCGCATATAATCGTGGCGGGGTGGTTGATGTCGCGGTTGATCTAACTGATCGCCGTGGTGGTGGCGGGTGATGTCGCCGTTTGTCGTAGCGATATCGGTGGCTGACTCTTGCAGCCGTATTAGTGGATGTAGCAGTGGCGACGGATGTAGCAGCAGCGGTGAATGTAGCAGTGGTGGAGGAGGTAGCTGTGGCGGTGGCTTTCGTGACCGTCGCTATGGCGTTTGATTATGGCGACGGAAACGTATCCGGAAAATGGCGATTGATGCTGGATATGAACTCGTGCTGAGGAAACCGTATCCAAAATGGCGGTCGACGCACTCGAAACCACGCCAAGCCCTGATGTTCTCAGCCTGGTGAACCTGTCTCGGGAAATGGGAAAAAGATCAAGAAAGAAAGAAGGCCCCTTCTTGGGACCTGTACCCCGATTAGTAACCCCATGTGACGTCACTCTAACTCTACACTCACCAACCAGTTACAAAAGTACAAAAATAATTCACCTTCTTTTCTCTTTTTGTGGTTCTTCCAACCTATTCTTCTAACTAATTCTAACTTATCTTATCCTAATGATCTCGATGTCGTTCTCCTACTGGGTTCGGAACCAACCAATCTAATTCTCACCGGTTTTACCGGCGTATTAAGCACAAACTGAGAATAAAACACTTCCACTACTTTTTTCCCTAGGCTACATAGAATACCAAACACTGCTGCCATAGACTAACTCTAAGACCAGTAGGTCCCATACAAAACGATTTTTTCTTGGCCTGGTCAGTACTAGAACATCGTCCCAAGCTCGGTCCTGCTTCTCCAATAATGCACCCTTATAATGAACTCCACACGAACACACTCTCAAATACTCTGTCAAAATAACACAGCAAATCAAAACAGAGGCGCAAATACGTATAACAAGGTGCTGGCTTCAAGGTGTAATTCGGACCAAGGGGTTCTACAACAGTGAACCAATTTCAAATCGCTAGTTACATATTGATTGTTGCTACTACTCCGTTCCGGAGTCACCACAAGAAGACTCTTGGATCCAATGAGGTCTATACAGGTGGAGCAGAAGTGGTTAAATTGCATTAGTGTAATGCAAAAATACTCATTGTGTTCGTGAGGTGATGCACAGCCTGTTTTTGTAGAACATGCGTGACGTAGATCTCCAAAAACAACAATTTACAAAAAGCAGCAAAATCACAAGATGGAATGTTTATTTTCGGTAATTGGTATAGTTTTTAATAGGTTTTAGCTGAAAAATGCCTCTTTGTGCACTAAAAGGATGCGGAAAAACATCCAACTTGCTCTGTTATCATTCGCTTGTTTTTGGAGTTCTACGTCACTACCCGAAATCATGGATTGCTTGGCACATTTTTCGTTACTACTACCAAACAAACACCCTGCTCTTCGCCACCTGTATAGACCTCTATTGTCTTGGATCGGCATCGCAGAAAGGTCAAACCTCCAGAAAATCAAGCGTATGCCGAACATACCCGGAAGGTTGACGTTTGAGGATCTCACTCTGTTGGTTCATCGGGTTCTGACGTGCTGTGGTCTGAGTCTGTGTGCGAGTTTCGAAACTGGGCGGGGAAATTCATTCTCGCTCCAGTTAAAAAATGGAAAGATCCACTACTCGAATGTTCAGGATACTGTGGTGGCAAATCGGTGAGGCTGAACAGGCTCACTACAACAGCCAAGCGTACTTCAATGAGGCCAACTGTTCCAGAGTGGGGGTTAAGTTTCCATCTTTTTTTTGTTTGTTTGTATGTTGTGGAAAAAAGGTGTTAAAGGATGGGATGTTGGGGTCTTGTGGTGGAGCCAACAAGCAAAAATGTGAACCAACGGTTACAATGCATGATGCTACACGCACACGTTTTTCAAAATGACAGGTGTGCCAAATTTTTTAATACACGATAAAAGAAATGCGTCGAGTTTAAGTCGACCAAATTATCGATACACCCTTTAATTCTAATTTTTTGTGTTATTTGTGTAATTCCATACGCATCATTGAGGTTTGAAATTTGGCATTTTTGTTTTTATGATACCTGCATTTTTTGGTGTACAAAATAAACCAAATATTAAATAAGCTATAAAGGGAAAAGTTAGGGACCATAACGGCACCCAAGTGAAACGACGATTTGATAGGAATCATGGGACTGCCTCGTCCCTATTGGTAACATTTTGTGGAAGGAGGGCGGCCTCTTCGACCTCATCTAAGCTGGGTTTATTCTGTCATGTCCGAGGGCTCGATTCTAGCGCCGTGCGTGAACTTGCTTCCGTGAATGGATATTCTCTTCCCTATATTCGCAGGGTTTCGCGCCAGTGTCTCTGCTTACAGGCTCGCCCAAACGTTTTTGGCAATTCGTACTCCGTGCTTGATGATCTCAAACAACAATAGGATCCTGATCAAATAGTTTTACATATTACTCCACTGCTATGGAAAGTTCGCCTTGTTACAATAGATGGCTGTTTTACATTATCAGTCATCATCATCGTCATAATCATCACAATAAATTTGAATAATGTTTATTTTGATCACCTGCATGCCTTCTGCCTGTTGTTGGTTGTCCACAAGTTCTGTACTTCTGTTCAACAATATGATCGTCTTTGGTATGGTTGCCTATGTTTTGTCCAACACTCAACACTCGTCGATTGATTTCATCGTATACGGCAAATCAGTTCAACAAACTTTTATTATAAATATGCAGAGAGCATCTTTTCTGTCTGATTATATTGTTGGTTTCCGCAATTCTCGCGTAATTCATGATTAAGAGATCTAAAACCCATTTTTAACCAATGACTTTAAAAGTTGATCCTAACGAATCACGAGAGAACTTATTATATCCAGCTACGCCGATATGGTAGAACTAACATTCATCTGCAGATGCTGCTGTCATTTCAACAAGAGCGACGTAAAATTTCCCAGCGAAAGCGACATTTAAGGAGGCTTTGTTATCAAACGAAACCGTGTATGCAATCTACTCGATGCGCCGGTTCGTCAATGTTAATGCAATCTTTAACTGCAGCAGGCGTAGATTTCCGGCGTCGTTTGGCTTCAGATTTACATGAAATATCCCATTATGTTCCGGCAAACCTAGCATTCCATCTATGTGCATTAGATAACTGAGACAATTCGATGTTTCTTCTCTATCTGTGTTGTATTTAGAATAAACATGTTTTAAAATTCACTGAAAAAGATTTATGATTTTGAAGTATTGATACCACGTCGAAGTGATTTCATGTTGTTTTAGCACGTTACGGAAACACGTTTATTGATAACTGGTAAACACAAAGACTCGCGAAAAATCTAGCAACTATGGGACACAGACAAAATCCTACCGTTAGAACCCCGGAAAAACAGTTGGACAATCCTACTCAGTTCATCTCTGTTTCATTACGTCGATTCAGCACTAGGCCAAACCCCCCAAAAGCGAAGCCATACCTTCCTGTCGAGGAGCGTCGTCACCTTTCTTGAATAGTCGATTCATTCTTCTCTCCAAACACTTGTGGCACGTATCAAATGTTTCCACCATTAAATATCACAAAGAAACACAGGCCCGATCGAAAGTGCTTCCAACGTTTCGATTTATCCCAAACACATGCCGCTCTGTAATCTTCAAAATTTGTGTGTCTTAACCGTGGCGAAACTGACTCGACCCGTTGCCAATCAAACACCGGGAAACCGTTCGGACGGCGCAAATGATAATAATCAACACGGAGGCAGCACTGGCGTTGCCTTGGCACCCACGGCATCAGCAGCAGCATTTGAATCCAGAGTATGCTGGGACATCTCACCGGGTGCTTCGGCATTAGTTCCGCACAGACAGAATGGTGCTAATTGGCACTGGAGGAACACCGGCACCGGGGCGTATAAATAACTCACGATGGAAAATGGCAACATCGATCGCGCTATATGGGCACTGACTGACGGTTGTATATAAACACGCTCTCTATATTTCTCCCGGGCTCCGGGAATGAACGGACATAAATGCCACAGATCTCACGGAAGCCAGAACACACGATCCAGGTCTGATCGAGGTCGGGAATTTTCGAAATTTTTTTGGCTCCACTTTCCCCAGAGGCACAAATGCACTTTTATTTAGATAATCTTTCACTTGTCACATTGGCTGACATGCCAACTGATTTACCGTC